>VDFB02297785.1:0-13944 GCA_007258455.2 Sequoia sempervirens
ACACTTATGTATGCAAAAATTACAAAGATACACAATCATACATCAAAGACCAATAAGATCAAGCCTAGACTGTCCAACGTGATGTGGAACACATCTAAGCTTTCGATTTTCACTCACTTCGAGGTAGCAAAACTTCAAGTTGTCCACTAGGTGAGTCTTCCAAAAGGGTAGAAAATGAGAGAATCATATCAGGCTACCATACCATATTAAATTTATCCTCTTGGAAACTTCAATAAGGCACCATAGGCAAGCAAGGTGTGTTATGTTAGGTGGCCTTGAATTTAGGGATGGGTTCAAGCTTCACAAGGTTACCAAGTTGTGTTATGCCAAACACTTATGAACATTATATATATATATATATATATATATATATATATATGGTTTTTGTTCACGGGGATTTTGCTTCATTCGTGTAAGGTCTTCTTCTTAGGGAACATTGTGTCTAATGTCTCCAAGAGAGGATAAATCAAGAGTAAAAGTTTCATAACTTAGGGAATGTAGTGCATCACATCACCACTAAGAGAAAAGTCATATGCTAAGAAATATCACACTCTTGGAGGACATCAAACCCAATGAAACAACCAAGAAAATGACACATCACAAGAAAAAATAAAATCACACCATGAAACATGAGAAATGTTGAAAGATATTATCAATGTATGCCCCCACTTTAAAGTGGTTGCTAACACCATTATTGTGAGAAATTGCTTTAAAGTAGCCAATGTTCAATCCAAAGACAAGAGAGATTACTCAGAAAGCCCTATGCCAAGTCATATGTTTCTAAAATAAAGCTACACCATGAAAATGGAGGGAGGGGTTGTCCCCAAAAATACATAAGGGATCTATGGATTTGGGGTCAATAAATCTTTGCTACAATGTTGTTACAGAGCTCAGAAATGTCATCATTCCCTAAATACTCATAGAATTGGAAGAATGACAAATAAAGTGTGAAAAGAAAGAAAAAGCCTTTGGGTCAACATGGAAGAGACCTAAATATCTCCATGCCCTGCATCATCCCCAAAAGGAAAACACAAGACAAATGAAAAAAAGATAAAATATTTATGACATATAGAAGAATGTAGGTACATATAGAAGAATGCACAAAAAGAGAGAGAGATACACCAAATGAAATAGTACAGGGGATCACATTATGCACATGCAATCACATAAAGAAACATGATAAAGAAAATAATACAAAATACTAGTAAGGCACATGCGAGTCAACCTATAGCAGGTCGCCCACATCCCAATCTTGATTAGTATATACAAAAGGAAAGCAACTAGCCAAAGGGACAACGACAAGTGTCGAACTAGGGGAAGCACCAAGTTCAAAATTCTTATCATCAGTTAAGTTCATGGGAGAAGAGAACAATGAATTTAACTCATTGTGTACTTGTTCATCAATCTTTGCAATATTAATGTCATCATCTAAATTAATCATGATGGGACGACGAATGATAATTTCCATAGAAGTTTGTTCATGTTTACATTGTGGTGAGGGCGAAGAGACATCATGCATTTCTTTAGGCAAGTTCAGATTTTGATTTTCTATGTTTTTTTTTTTCTTTAGTTTGTAACATATGAGCAATAGCATGACTTTTATGCCTACCCTCTCTAGCATTTCAATTTCGTTTCAATTTGTTGTCAAATTGTGATTGTGTAGGAGTGGGTTTTTCAACCATAGGTTTCTTTTCTTCCCTTAGGGGAGGAACATAAGGAATCAAATGAGGTTGTTAAACCACTCTCTTTAGCTTTGTAAACTTGTTTGATTTTAGGAGGCACAACGAGATTGCTTTGGTTGTCTCGTGGTCTCTTATAGGAAATGGTAGGAGGATTTTTCATAGGTTGTTCTTGGATATTTTGAAGGGATTTTTGTTCAATCATAGGTTTGTCAAGGATAGGTGGCTCAATCATGGCTTGAGGCATATTTCTAAGGGATATATTTGCTATGCACTTCACCTTAAACTTTTGATATGCTTTGGAAAAGTAGTCCTCACGAGGTCTAATAGGTTCAATAGGTCTAATAGGTTCAACAAGCTTAGGCCAAAAGAAATCCAATGAAAATTTCCCATGGGAAGACACGGGATTAAAGCCACTATGCTGTATAGTAAAGATTTCATTGCCAAAGGGAAACTTCAAACATTTATGTACAACTGATGGGACAACATTCATGGATCAAATCCATGGATAGCCTAACATCACATGAAATTGGTCCGATGATGGGATGATGGTGAATGAGACATTTAATGTTTTTAGTCTGACTTTTGTAGGGAGATTTATCAAGCCAATCGCAGGGCAAGCAAAACCATTATGCGTTTTTATCCATGCTTTATGTCTTTCATATGTATCTTGATAGAGTTCCTGCACAAATTGGAATTCTTCAGTAATCACATTCTTTACACAAATGAGATCAATTAATATCCCATTAGTAGGCTTGTCATTAATTCTTCCAACTATGTAAAGAGGACCATCGGGTGCATGTTTGATTATGTCATTTTGTGAGAAAGCAATATCAATGGGTATTTTGGTTTGGCTCGTACAAGGTTTAGCTTCAATAAATGACACCATTTTAATCAGTTCGTCTTCATTGTCATTTTTTGTGTTTTCATCATCCATGTCAACATTCATCACACCATTCTTTATTTCACTAGCTTTGACAAATGAAATAGTGTGTTTGACATGGGATTTGTAAATATTTGTAAGTTTTGATTAGGATGAGCTATAGACTTATTACCTTGATCATTCACACCTATAATTAGAAGATGATTAGAATCAATGAGGTCTTGCACAAGATGTTTAAGATGCTTACAATATTTCATATCATGTCCATTTTTTGGGTGGTAATGGAAATAAACATTTTATCTGTAGTTTGATGGTAATGGTTTATTAGGATCAGGAGCTTTGACAGGAGGTAAGGAAATCATATTCTTGTTCACAAGTTGCAACATGATATTATGAAGGGTTTCAAATTGAGGGGTAAATTTTCTATTCTATCCCCAAAGGAAAAAGGATTTGTCATCTTTATAGCAACCACTTGGTTATCAGCTTGTTGATTTGGTTGAGGGGAATTAAGTTGTAAAAGGCTCCTATTATGTTTCTTGTAAGGTTGGTAACTATTTTGAGGTACGGATTTAGACTTTTTAGGATAACTAGGGGGATTTTTCACATCACGACCATAAGCCAAATTCTAATAATCATGAAGTGTTGTACATAACTGTGTGAAGGATGGGAATTTCAACATTTCGAGTTTGGTTTGGATTTTGTTTTGTAAATTGGCAATAAACATTCATTGAAGGTTGACACCAGGAATCTTAATATTTATTTATAAATAAAGCATTTTATATTGTGCTATGAAATCAATGACTTTCTCATCATCCTTTTGTTTACATGTCATTAAATCAGCTAGGGTCATCTTGGGACCCATGTGAATGTGGAAGTGGTTGTAAAAGGCATAAATGAGCTCATTGAATGAACCAATTGAATTATTCGATAAGGAGAAAAACCACTCTAAAGTAGTGTCCTTCAAGGATTTAGGGAAGAGTTAAGCCAAGAGCTTATCTTCAAAGATGAAATCATTACATAGGGCTGTATAAGCAGAAACATGGTCAACATGATCTCCCTTCCCAACATATTTCTTGAATCTAGGAACTTTTATACCTTGTGGCATTTATGTTCTCAATATCTCTAGGGATAACAGGTTGGTTTTGATGTATTGTGAAGGTTGACCATTATTGTTTTGATTTAGGATGGCAATTTTTTGTTGAAGGGCTGACATGTTTTGCAAAAGCGTGTTAATGACAGGATCATTGTTGGTATTGTAAGATGGAGGTGAATAAGGTGGAGTGGTGTATGTTTGCATAGAGCAAGTGAATTGTAAATTTGTAAGGGGAGATGGTTGAGGAGATATGATATTTGAATGCACAAAGCTAGAAGGATTTCCTGTGGAAATACCTAAGTTTCACATTGCTAGTAGGCTGAATGGTTGTGGTAACTTGAGTACTAGTGTATGTAAGAATGGAGATGGGTATTATAGAAGGAGGAATTGAAGTTCCACCTTGGCTTAGAGTATTCCTCAAAGTTTTAGTACAACTAGTCAAGGTAGGGATGGTATTGTTAATATCTTGCACATTAGTTGTATGTAAGGAAGTAATGGGAAATGAGGTATGCATGTTATGATCCATAGGGGGTTGATTATCAACACTATTAGAAAGAGAGTTAGAAAACCCAAGATCCATAATGAATGGTGTATCGTGGGATGAAATGAGTCTCAAACTACATCTTACAATAGTATTGCTATTAGGACACCAAGTTGTAAATCTCATACAAATTTTACAAACTCAATGCCAACCCAAAATGAAAAGAGGGTAAAATGCAATGCAATGACCTAGAATGCAATTTTTAGATTCTAAAAAAGGTAATTTTTTTATTACACTATGCAAAAATTTGAAAATGAAGTCTTGTAAATGCAATTTTGAAATCACACAGTGCACTAAATTTACCAAATTAAGCTAGATATGATGAACATGAAATAGAAATTCCAAGTAAAGTAGTAACAAAAATCTAAAAGCAACAAACAAAATGCAAAAAATAAATATATTCTAGAATGCCCATACACACTAAAATGAGACTGATCGTGGACTCATCTCGCCTAGGGTGAATGGGTCGATGGAGCTGAAATACCTTTATATAGATTTTAGATTATATATTGAGCTTTGATGAGCGAGTTATAACATCGCTTGCTTTTGATTTTTCTGAACTCATTGGGATGGGTATTGGGCCAGGGGATAAAGGATGCCATCCGCAGAAGTTCGCATTCTGCTCTGCCCTGTTCGGTGCCTGCCGCTAAAGCGCCATCTGGCGGATGCGCAGCAGTTCTTCCTTTTGATTTGGCGCAATCCCGCCAGCCTCATCGAAAATACGATACACCGTGTTTGTATCCGGTCAGCCAGCGATGGCGCTATCAGCCTGGTCGGTGAAAGGTTCCAAAGCTCGCGCCCAGTCGAATCAACTGGTCCGGCTGGCGAAACGAAAACCTGCATTTGATTTTGTTTCACTGCGCCAGAAAATTATGAGTGACCGGTCGTCCGGTGACTCCGGCGAGCCGATAAAGCCCTGTTCGCCTGATTCTTTCGCCCAGTTCACCGACCATGCTCAGATTGGTTCGATTCTCCCGGGAAAGTTCCTGAAGCGCTGAAAGGTGGTTTCTCCCATACGCATTCGGTCGAAGCAGGCGCCTTTAGCGTTCTGGATCAGCTTCCAGATTTGATGGGCGTCCTGATAGTCCCCTCCCCACATCGAAGAGAGAAAAATGTTGTTTGTTAGGGAATGGGGGTTTGCCTTGGTCAAACCCCATTTTGGTAATCAAACCTTGAAATTAAATGAAAAATGAAAGAAGGAATGATGAATGAACAACAATGTCACAACTCACCAATCCTTATTTGAACCTTAGATTATAGATCTGCAAACTAGAATGAAGTGGCATCAATGAATGTAGATCTTGATCATGAAACTTGATGTGAAACAATGCCTTTGGATATGCTTGAATTGATCTTGAACACTACATCACCATACTAGCTCAAACAACATGTATGATGCAATACACCTTTGACATGATGAAAGGGATCTTGATTGTTGCAACATTCTTCTATAATTCTTCCCTTGAATGCCTTGAAAATGCCCTTAAATGCTCTCATTAATGCTCTTGTGAAAATTACTTGATTGATTGAAAATCTTAGAATCTTAGGATGAAACATAGTGAAATGACCTCTTATTTATACATATCTTAAGATTAATTCCCGAAATTCAAATATCACAAGCCGACATTGAATTATAGATTTGAAATCATTAAAATACTACCAAAAACATATTTCAAAGAGGGGTCCTAGGTCTAAGTGAGGACCCATTCGCCATAGGGTGAATGGGTCCTAGGCCACTTAGGATACACATCAAACAATGTTAAACATTATGTAAAAATAAGGTCCTAGAACCAAGCGAGGACCCATTCGCCCTATGGCGAATGGGTCCTAGGTCAGTTACCTAGGACACATATTCCAAAGTTGAGTGTTGTGTAATAGAATTTATGAATGTCGGGTTTTATTCCTCAAAAATTACATTTAATTAGGCTTGGATTTGAATTAAAGGGGCCAATCAAGGCAAATTAAGCTCAATCAATTAATAAATCCCTAGATTAGTGTGGAAGTGTAAAGGTACACCTTACAACACCCTAAATAAGGCACAATTAAGTCTATTTAATTTGAAAGGGCCCTAAAATTAATGTGAATATATATTACAACACTAAATTAAGGCAACATTAGGCTCATTTTATTATTAATTATTCCCAAGTTGTGTGAAAAAGGGATACTTTTTCGTACACTACAGTTAGTAGGGGAACCATTTAAGATTTCTCAGATTGATTATTATTAAAGGGTGGATAAGGTCAAATACATAAACTTTAGATTAGAGTAAAGAAAAATAAGACATATCAAATTGGGGTGTAAACGCCTTCCATGGTTTTCATTCTATAGTATTCTTTCCATTTCATTTCTACAAGGAAAGTTTCTTAAGTGGTTATGAAATCATGGGGATAGAATCCTATGTTTATGTTCCTTGAGAGGTCAAGGTGAGGAGAAGTACATGGGACTTCGATCCCATTTAGAAGAAACTATGTAGGTAATCCTTGGGAAAATGATGCCCCTATGACCTGAGTCTATGAGGAAGTGTTTAGGGAATAGATCAAGAGTTTGAGGTTGTTCCTAATCTTGATTAACTCCTCTTTAGTATACTTCAAATTGAGGCTAACATTTGTACTAAATGGTAGCAAAGACATCTTCCAATTTATATGTCCCCATTATATAGGTTTAACCTAATATAAGGTAATTGATCTTCAACAAGCTTATCTACTTTGAGGTTTGTTGTTTTTGGCTTATCAAAATCTACTCCAACATTGGATGAACTCTTAAATTGACTAACATCATAGTTATCTTTATGTGAATATAAAATAATAACTTTAAATTTCATGGCACTAGAGTAATTAGAGCTTGAAACTTGCTAACTTTATATTTCATGATGATACCAAATTAAACGATTACAATATAATGATGTGAACAAATATTAATAGGTATGGATGATATGCCTACTCTAAATATGTGCCTGAATATGTGTTAAGATTAGGATATAATTTCTTATGACTATCTTCACGAACTATGGGAATTAATTGCAAGTATTACCATATATGGTGTGGAATTATGTCTTGGTGCATAACCATATGCTAAAATTTATGATTGATGATATGCTAAAATGTTACATGCTTAGGTAAACTATTATCTAATATCACCTATGGATTTAATTTTTTCTAATAAATAATGTGTTTCCAAATAATAATTGAATTAAGTAGATAACCTTTGATTCTAATTTATAAATTTGTATTTATGTATATGTGTCTAGATAAAGACCAACTCACATGGATTCAATGTGCTATTTGTGTGATGATTTTTTACCCAAAAACCTATAGGAACATTGCATAGTCCAATGGATCTCTTTGGGATAATGTAACTAGATTAACTAAATTAGGGTGTAAGCCCTTAGGATTATATGTTTTAGATTAATATTCTTGTATCTTTTAATGTGAGAATGCTAAAATGAGACCAATATAGGATCCAACTTCTTGGAATCACAATTAGGGTTGAGAAATGGACTCTATGAGGGCATAGAAAAAGAATGATTATTATCTAAGCATAGCTCGTTTCACTCATCTCGAGGTGATCATTGAAATTATGAAACTTATGACACACTTATAGGTAAGCTTATCCTTACTCCAACATGAAAATAGGTAGGGAGTGTGCACTGCCAAAAGAAGTTTTTGGATATATCATAAGTTTAGTTGAACTTCACTAGTGGGATGCATGTGATAGATGCATGGAGCTACTCAATTTCATAATGTTAGTCAACTTTCACTAGTAGCATGTAAAAGATAGATGCCAAGAGCTACTTGATTTCATATGATAGCCAAATTTCACTAGTAGCATGCAAGTGATAGATTCTAGGAGCTACTCATATTAAAAGTTCAATATTGGCATTGGTGTATCAAAAATAATACATGTGAGCTTTTAGTGTGGTGTTTGTCTGATGTATGTTTCTCAAGGTTTTGATTATTAAATGAATTTAGGTGATTGATAGTTTATATACTAGTCTTAGGTGAGGTAAAACCATATGACACCATTATTATGTTTATTTAGTTATAAGATGAATCAGAGGCTTAGTTGTGAAAATATTATTAATAGTCTTATGTGATGTATGTTGTTGAAACATAAAAAAATGGAACCTTATGTTTAATGTACAAACCTAGGGTCAACTCCACCTTTTTCTAGGGTTTCATTAGGATGCAAATCAACAAGGTGAATATATTGACTTTCAGCCACAAAGGTGAGTCAATCAAACCTAGATTTGATCCTTTTGAGTCTTGGAAATTGATTTGAATTGAATTGCCCCAAATAAACCTATTAAACTATGTGCCCTAATTTGAAAATGCAAGATTATGATAACTAGAAAACTATAACATAAATTTAGACAATAGATATAAGAAAGACAAAGTTCTATGCACATGTCCTACAAATTTGAAGCAGATCTTGGAGGACATAAGTGCTCAGGGCGTGAGTATCCTTGTAGTGCTTTTTTAGATCTATCTTCACAGTCCTCTACTGTTAGATCAAAGACTTTTGTTTCTGCTTGTAAATTTGTCGAATCACTGTCAAATAATTAAGTAGGTGAGTTTTTCATGAGCTAGCAAGATGTAGGATTGCAATTACAATAATGAATAATAGGTCTTCAAACTTCCTTAAAACTCCTTTAAACGTGAAACCTACACATTCAAAGAGAGAGGAAGGGTTGTGCCATTTAGGGGCTTTCCTTAGTCAAACCCCATGTTAGTGTTTCCACTTCCACAATAGCAATGTCAATGATAAATAGATAAATGATAAGACAAAATTATGAATAAAAAAAGTGTTGCAACTTGCCACCCTTCAATGGATTCCTTGAAGGACTAAAGTTATGCATATCACCTCAAGGTCTTGGATCTTACTTTCTTGATTTGCTTGAAGACCTACAAAGGGTTAGATCTCATAAATATAATAACATAAACATGAATAAAATCACACACACTTTGACATAATGCTTGGATCTTGAATTGCTGCAATAAATCCTCTATTGGTTGCTCTTGAATTTGCTTGATCATATTTTCTCCAATAATTCCTCCTTAGTTTTCAAATGACGTAAAGTCTAGGTATTTATATGTAATTATTCAATTTTTCACAAATTAGATCTCGATAGCCGAATTTGGACAATTGAATTACAAATAATAAATTGTCAACATTGACATATTTAAAATTGGAGGAAAAATAAGAACACTCACACCTAGGGCATGAGTGTCCTGACTCTATTTTCTAGGACTTTTAAAGTCAGGGGCAATGCATTAGATAAATGCATTTGTTTCTCGCTTGAAATTCATTGGTAATTGTTAAAAATGGGCCATAGAATCCATAATTTAGGGAATTAGGTGCTCAGTTAGGTCCACTAATTTAAGGGGGGACAAAACATAGGTAAAATTGTCAAGGGTGACAATTTACAACGATATAGTTGTTACACTCAAACCTTAGTTGGTGATGGTTGTAGGTAGTATGGAATGCTTGCTTGTCAACACAGTTGACAAAGAATTGGGAAAAGGGATGGGACCCATGGTGTAGTATAGGATGCACAAACCTTTTTTTTCTAGTCGGGATGTACTTAAAGGATAAGTTTTAGTAATCCAAGTAATCAGAGGATGCATGCAATACGTTGCATCCAATTACTCTTGTTATTTGGTCACTATGTATGTTGAGTTAGTAACCATATACTTATATAAAATGGTCCCATAGGTTGTACATGTTGCTATTCTCATGTCGTTGTTGACAACAACAAGTAGTATGAGATGCTTGCTTGTCATCATAATTGACAATAGATTAGAAAAAAAGATGGTACCCATGGTGTAGTAGGGGATGCCCTACCATTTTTTTACTATGATGTACTTAAGGGCTCATGTGTTAATGAACCAAGTAGAGGAGAAGATGCTCACAACAAGATCACAACCACTTTCTTTTTTCAGGTAAGCTCTAGATGTTAACATGTGACATTTAGGTTATTCACATTGTATATGTGTTGGGTGCATGAGCTAGACACACGAGTATATTTGATGCATACACAAGTTATCATATTGTATATATGTGATGTATGAGTAAATTATTCATACTACGTATTTGTGACATATGTTTGAGCTAGTCATCATGTCTATTGGTGAGATGTTTAAGAACTAGTCACACTAGGCATATGTGACACAAGCGATAGCTAGCCATGTTGTGTATAGATTCAAGTTATGCTTGAGCCAACCACTATGTGTACATGAGATTTTGGAATGATATGGTCATTATGTCATTTTGTGTGTGTTCATATACTAATTTTGGCATGTAACTGACACTTGATTGGAATGTATTTGTTACTATTATATTGTAATTAACACTGTAAGCTCAATGAATAGTGCAGTTTAAATGCGAGGTCAAAGATCTCATCCCATATGTGAGGATGTAATTTCTCTATTATTGGTGTGTGAACTACAATGCCTCTAATTCCCAAAGGAGATACATAGGTAGGGCCATTACAAATGAACCCTTGAGGTTTAGGTCTAGGTCTAGGGATGACCTTGACATTGGGAGCTTACCACATTCTAGTGTGTGTATGAGTTGTGGCAAAGAATTCATGCCACAACTATGGTAAATTTTTTTATGAAGTTGGCACTTCTAAATTAGATGGAAGATGCTTGGTCAATTAAGACAGTACTTGTTATAAATTGAAAAATATAGTAGTAACCAATGGTTGGTTATTACAAGAATGTTCAAACTTGCATGCTACAAGGTTGTATAAAAAAACAAACCTATTTCATTATAGATCACCAACAATATCCATAAAAAAAAAAAAGCTTTATCTTTCACATATCATTCGATCATCACTTAAGGAACAACCACTATCAACATGTGCATTAATAAAAACATATTAGACATCTTGTATAGCTACTTGACTTATCTTCAAATTGTTCAAACCATCAAACTAATTTTAAAGATTTGACTAAAGCTAGAATCCTATTACAACAAACTCTAATAATAGCTCTAAATACTACCAACAAATTTTTTAGATCAAATAATAAATTTAGATATCAAAATCAATTTTATAAATATAAAAATTTAGATATCAAAATCAATTTTATAAATATAAAATTAGACACATTACACTTTCAAATCTAATCAAGAAGCACCACATTACATCAATGAAGAGAATCTAAACAAAAATATCTCCTCACACACAAAATTTACATAAATTTCATGTCGTAAAATGTTTGTTTGGTGTCACTTTCTAAGCTCTATTGTATGATTTATTTCTGATTTAATTGCATTACTTAATTCATGCGGCTACATAGTTTAGAAAAGGACTATTTTATTTATTATATCTGTAAAGAAAAGAAGTCCTTTCGATTTACATAGCCATCGTCCTGCAACCATCTTACGTGTACATATCCACATTTTAATATATTTTTCTTTGACTTTATGCTCGGCCGCCGGCTGTGATTTCTCCAGAGACACTTCTGTATGTTAAGCAGTGGGATACAAAGTCCAAGGGATCATCGATTTGGGCGAACCTAATTGTACGAACAAGATAAATTCCAGAGACCGGGAAGGCCGAGCGGTGTGGATGGAAATGATGGGAATGTTGTGATGTTGTAGGTGTATTTCCGTCAGTCCAGGTTCAATGGAGGGGTGGTTAGCGGGCGCGTGGAATGCATGGCCGAAGTGGATTGCGCTCGCGATTTTGCTTTTCTACTACTTCACTCGTCTTGTTCTCAACAAGTTACGGCCCATTAACAGCCAGATAAGAACAAAGCCTCAGAAACACCCGCAACCCTCCAATTTTAGGTCGGTCTCTTAAATCAATCACCATCTGCAATTGGTATTTGCAGTATGAAAGATATGCATTTGGTCTTTGGAGGGCATATTTTATTTTTTATATTTTCCCGCGGGTTAAATTGTAAATTTTTGCTAATTACGATGTGAAATTTCAAGAAATTTTAAGAAAACAAGCGCATACCCTTGCGCGGCTCATTAGAGATTTTGCAACCAGGGTTTGTGCTAGGTTCACTTTTTAGTTAATTATACATAGTTTTATGTAAAGCCATGTCAACTAACGTACATAAATACAGAGAAGCTAAGATCGGAACGATTTTCAATCACTTACTTAGTACTGTTGTTCTGTCCAGGTGACCACGTGCAGAATTGTCATTTGTCTTTGATTATAAGGTTCATTGCTTAGTTACCAGATAAGAGAAATGTGAACGAATAGAAAACCGGGTCTGGATGAGGGTGTGCATAAGAAATGAATTGAAAATAATTTTCGAGACACCCATATATTTGATATTTTTATTATTTTTAACCATTATATTTATTAACACCAGATTAACACATAAAATCATAAGATATAATATTGAGAACTATATTTAATGAAATAAAAACCATGCTTAATTAGAGATACATTCAGTAATCACCATCATTTACATTTAAGAAACAATAAAAAATACATATTATACTATAATATTGGGTATGTAAACAAAAACACAATATCGAAAAACATTTCAAAATCAAAACATATAAGTTTAGCTAAATCAAATTGGAAGGTGTTGCTGTACTTATGCTATCTTGTCATCTTTCTTAAAAAAGTTGTGTCCCATCTGTGAAGCCAAATAATTCTTTGAACCATCATTAAGCCACTCAATTGTTAATCATCATTGTCATCATCCTATGATCCACCATAATTCTCCATTTTATGCGGCCGTGATTTATTCTTGGTTGAAGCTCCTATGGAGCCAAAAGGCTCTCTGTGTCATCATTGAGCACCTCAATTGGTAAATTATCGTTGCCATCATCCTGTGAACCACCTTAATCCCTCATTTTATGAAGCTCTAATTTGTACTTGGTTGAAGCTTGGAATAAGACTTGGCGATCGGAGCAAACATAAACAAGATCTCCCAACTTTTTTGCTTCTTAACTAACCCATTGTGTTTTAAGAAATGTATAAATGCATATTCACTCTTATTTCTTTAACAAGCTGAAGTAGTAGAAACTTATGAAATTAAATAAATTTTATTAATTAAATATTTCATTTAATATTAAATAATATAATTTGTTGCATAGCTAGGAAAGTTTTTGAAAAATAGCTCATGATTTTTTTACCTAAGGACATGAGTGGCTGTGTTTTTAAGCAAAGGTGTGTCAATGCCATAAAACTCCCAGAATGTTAAAATTTTGAAGCGAGTTTGGTCAAAAACAACATTTGGATGGGCAAATTTTCCCTCGACTTTGATATATTGACTATTTTTTTCTTTTTATTTTAGCACAGTCATCTCTTTCTGGATAATCATCATTTATTTTAGCATAATCATCAATATAGGTCATCAATCCACGACTTATCATGAAATCACAAAACATATAAAATTGCTGCAAAGATTACAACTACACATCACTCCCAAAATAAAGTAGCCATATTATCACTAATGAGTGCTGCAATGTCATCACATAAAGAGGAGTTAGTGGTAGGTTGACTCTTCTATCTCTTTCATTTGACAGATAACACCATCTCCTCAAGTTATTGCTTCGCCTTTAGGATGTGATCAACCATAATATAAGAAAAGGAAAAACAAATCTTGACACATCAAAGTAGTTGTAAGGAAGCATATTTTTTATAAATGACATAGGGGATGAAGTGATTTACAATAAAATGCTGAATTTTCCTCACAATTATCATCTCTTGGCTGATTTAAAAAAACTAAAAAGCCATTGTGTAAATCTTTGAGCAAGAGATTCATGTAATGGACTG
>VDFB02297786.1:0-73006 GCA_007258455.2 Sequoia sempervirens
TCACACACTGAATATTTTATTTTTGCATCATTTAAATTCTCACTAAAGTAAGCAACGGGTTTACCTTCTTGATTAGGACATCTCCAATCGCATTACCACTCGCATCACAATCAATTTGGAATACCTTGCTAAAAATTGGAAGTACTAAAATAGGTTGTTCAGTCACTTTGGCCTTCAAAAAATTAAAACTTCTTGCTTCCCCTATAGTCCATTTGAAATCTCTATCTCCTCTCATGGTCTTAGTTAGCAGTGCACAAATACTACTGAAACCTCTAAAAAAAATTCTGTAAAAACTTTCCAAACCATGAAATGATCTCACCTTGGTAGCACTTCTAGGTGTAGTCCATTCTAAAATAGCTTTCACCTTTTATGGGTCCATCTTGAGACCTTCTCCTAAAACAAAAATCCCAAGTATACCAATTCCTTCTTCATAAAGTTGTACCTTTTCAAGTTAATGAACAACTTTTCTTTCAACTTTTAAAAAAAATCTGATATGCGTCAAATGCTCCTCTAGTGTCTTACTAAATATCAATATATCATCTAGATAAACAATAAAAAATCTGCCCAAAAAATCTTTCAGTACTTCATTCATCAACCTCATAACATAATAGTTGCACTGGTTAGTCTGAAAGGCATGAAAAACCATTCATACAAACCTTCCTTGGTATTGAAAAATGTTTTCCACTCATCACCTTCTCGCATTCGTATTTGATGATAACCACTCTTCAAGTTAATCTTAGTGAAGTATTCAGCTCCACTCAAACAATCCATGATATCATCCATTCTAGGTAGCAAGAATCAATATTTGATGGTAATTTTATTGATAGCCCTTGAATCCATGCACATCATCCATTCTCCTCCTTTCTTTGGTGCCAAAATAGTCAACATTGCATATGGGCTTAGGCTCTCTCGAATCAAGCCTTTCCACAACAGTTCTTGAACTTGCTTGTTCAACTCTTCACTCTCGGTTAGAGACATTCTATGGGATGATTTTTTAGGAAAACTTTCTCTTGGTATTAGATCAATTTGATGACTTCTCTTCCTCATGGGTGGCAGCCCCTCAGGTGGTTTGTCTGAAACAATTTTTGTAAATTCTTGTAACAAATCTGCAACCTCCACAAGAACATCTTCCACATTTTCACGATTAGTTTTAGGAATCAAATTAAAATAAACTTTCTCATGCCTCATACCATCTAGAAATTTTCTTGCATCAACTAAACAAATTCTTGCATTACCACAAACTTGAACCAAATCTTCTTTCAAAGGTTTCAATTTATGCTTCACACTGTCCTTAGTTATGGTGTATGTATTGGCACAACCATCATGCATTTTTTTTTAATCATACTTCCAAGGTATCCCTAAGAAAATATGACATGCATCCATGGGATTTACATCACACAATATTTCATTAAAATATCCTCCTATTTTAAATTTTACCAAACATTGGTCATTGATCAAAAGCTTTTGATTATCTTGTACCCATGAAATTCAGTATGGTTTCGGATGCTTCCTCCTTTCTAGGTTCAATTTTCTCACCATTTCTTTGAATACCAAGTTATCCATGCTTCCACTATCTATGATGAAATTACAAGCTTTCCCGTCGCATTTTCATCTTGTCTTGAATAATCTCTTTCTTTGAAGTCGTTCATCTTCTTCATTCAACAATGCTCTTCTTGTCATTAGGAATTCATGTCCTTCTACTTCTTCGGAATGTGATTAGCGTGCATCCTCCTCATTGATGTTTTCTACTCTATTCCAATTTTTAGGTATTATGTTGGTTATTTCTTGATTGTGAGGGCAGTCATAAGCTCTATGCCCCTCTTCACTGCATCGAAAATAGGTTTTGTGAACGCCACTTGTTCCTAATCCTCTACCCGATCTTCCTCTACCTTTTGGATTTTGATCTCTAGGAGGGTGATAATTTTCTGATATTTGATCTTTTATGCTGCCTTGGTCTTCAAATTTATGATTTTTTTTCTGATTTCCATCATAACTTCTTCCTTTTCTTCTTCTGCCACGACCTCTTCCTCTTTGTTTACTTTCAATTTTTTTGTTCAATCTTTCTTCAACTTTCAATTAAAATTGATAAGTGTCTTCAATGGTGGTCATTCTCACCAATTCAAATTCTTCTTGTATACTAGGTTTCAACCCATTAATGTAATTAACTACTTTCTCCTTATTTTCTTTATTATGTCTCATTCAAATTAGGACCTTGTGAAATTATTTCGTGTATTCTTTCACAATCCTCGTTCCTTGTCTTAAGCTCTACATCTTTTTTAGTAGCTCCAATTCATAATCTACTGGGATGAATTATCTCTTCATTTTTGCCACCATTCTATCCCATCTAGAAATTTTGTCTTTCCCTTGTCTTCCTCTTTCAAGCTGTATTTCTTTCCACCAAATTCTTTCATGGAATTTTAGCTTTGTTTTTGCATACATCACTCTGTGAGGGTCTTCAATCTCTTCAAACTTGAAAAACTCTTCCATGTCATTAATCCAATCTATCACCTCTTTAGGATTTAGGCTTCCCTTGAAGATGGAAGCCTCCATTTTTGGTTTCTTTCCAATGTTTGATATTTCTCTCAATAGTCTAATTTATCTAGGATCAATTTGTTCCTCTTCTTCCTCTTCCAATTCCTCTTTAGTTTCATCTTTAGTATCATCTCTTTCTCTATGCACTTCTCTTCTACGAATCTCTTCTTGCAAAGTTTCTAATTGCCTTTCGAGGGCTCTAATTTCATCTCTAGGAGGGTCTCCTTCTCCACCACCTTTGCCTCTACCTCTACTAAAGTTGGCAACTCTTGGAGGCATTTTAATCTTCACACACAACTCATAGGTCTTGTTGCAAACTTCCTCTCTTCAACACTCTATTTACAGGCTCAAGATGACCCGTTTTGATACCACTGATGAAAAGGGAGACTCTCCCTTTCAAATCTAACTACAATACTTCACAAAACATAACACATGAAGGTTTGCAAATAAATAACAAGAACATAATTTGGAAAATAAAATCTGCAACTTTTATTATCTTCAAATATGCAAAAGATTACAAAATATTGAAGCTTGTGGGCTCCTCTGTTGGAAACTTGCAGCCAATTAAAGACAATTTCCACATAACCCATAAAGAAATCTATGCATCTAAGTATTCAGAATCCACATGCAAGAGAATAGACAACATACCCATGAAAATATGACACAAGATATACCCTGAGAAAACCCTCAAGAGGGAAAAAAACCAACCTCCAAAAGCATCCATCTCTCATGTATTATTCAGCAATAAAGATTACAATACATCTTCAGAGTCTCCATGAACACCATTGAAGCATCAAGATCTCTCCAAGAAATCCATGTGAACAAGCATGCAACCACACATCCAGTGCCATGCTTCAAACCCTCACAAATGCTAACTAGAGCTAATAATGCAAAATTGCATCTTACAATAACTACCTTTGTGGTTGCTTTTATAGAAGCAAGATCCCACAAAACCACTAAGCACAAAACCATGTGACTAAAACCATGAGATTACAAAACCATGTCCCCTTATTTAATATTGGGTACTTTATTTATTATTTTCCCAATATTAAATAATTACATTTTAGCAACTTCAGTTATGTCCCAATGTTACATGCAACATTAAGTTGCCCCAAGAATAATTACATTAAATATATTATGCAAGGTGTACAACACACCTTTTTACTAACATTCTCCCACTTGTTGTATACATTGCATAAGGGGAACAAATAACCTCAAAACATGAATCAAATGAACAATCCATATAGCCACATATACCATCATGGAATCAAAATGCTCCATGTGCTCCATCAAGATACCTGCAACAAGAATCAAAGTGACCACCATCCCAAGCATGAATTCTCTCATCCTCCATCATGCCAATGCACAAAGATAAGAATCCATCCAATAGAGAATCCACACAAACTATCACAACGAAGCATAAGTCCTGCTCAACTAATATCCCAAACACAAAAAATTAATCCAAAGGTATCAATATGTACCAATAGTTGTCAAGATACACAAACCCAAAGCTGAAATAACACCCACAAAAAGTGCCAATACATCCAACTTTCCATACCTCCAAGGTATACAAAACATAGTAAACTCATTCCATAAACATATAAACCCATAAACTGCAATCATAAACTCCATGTGCAAAACCTCTAAAAGCCAACTGTGTCAAATATGATCTCCACAACACCCCAAAAGAAAAGCCATAACAACACCCAACCGTTCAATCACCAAGATAAAACATATGTATCATGTAAACAACATGGATGTAAGCCTCTCAAACCAAATAATATCAAACCAAATCCATTCCCAATGAAGAAAATAATCCCAATACATCTCCTAAATCAACATCAATGAATGTAATCACAATGCATAAGGAGATAAACATGCCAACACTCCTCAAATGAACCCTCCAAAACCATATATCCATAGGTCAAGATCCTTATGCATGAGAAGATAAAGCATAAACATAAAGCACCTAAAAGAAACAATGGGCAATACCTCTCAAGTGAAACTACCGAGTAGACCAAGAGTGGGGAATGAGAATGCTCCTCCAAGACATCCAAGTCAACAAGACTCATCCAAGAACACTCTCCTCATAGGTCTAGGTTGAACTCATGTCCAACCAAGGTGTAGGCTCCTCAGACTTCCTACTGAAATCTCATCAAGAGTAACCATGTCAACACATGTCTCTAATCACAAGAGAACTTAAGCATCACTTATGCCTCCAAGTATCCATGAGTACCTGTAACCAACCAATCCATGCCAAACTCCAAATGCAACATAGAACCATTATGAAGTAATCAAGAAAATGATCAATGCATCCAATACCAAGAGAACCACACAAGATCAATGTCAAAACTCCACTAATGAATTAGGAACATAAACATGACAACATGATCTAACCATCTCCTCCTAGGAGATCACATGTACCATAACATATATATACATCCTGGTCTCATGAGAACAAGTACCATGCCAAACTCTAAACACGTATCAAGAGTAAACCATGACATAGTAGCAAAACACTCTAAACAAAGAAACCATATCCCCAATCACATGAAGATAACCATACCAAATGATGCATCCATGTCACTGCCAACAACTCCCACTGAACTGTGATATCGAGTCACACAAGGCATCATGGCAACCATCCTCTCCATGAAGATCATCCAGGTCTACACACACAACTGAAATGTTAGTTACATAAAAAGTAGAACCATAATCTCCAAGCCAAGAAGATACCTACAACCCCCAAACCATCATAAACATATCCATCACTGCCAAAACCATCACTGTCAAAAGCTCCTATTGAGAAGTTTAATCAAGATATCCATGATATCATGATAACAATCTCCTCATGAAGATCAATCAGATACCCTCACACACTCAAAGAACTCAAATATAACAAGAGCTCCCAAAAGGAAAAGTAAAACCATGATCCTCATACCATGAATATACACTGCCACAACCATAATCAGGAACCAATCCAACACCACCAACAATGCACCTGCATAAACCATCATGACATGTCAAAGTCTCTAAAGCACAAGAAAAAACCATGACACCATGATCACCACCAAATGTAACAACAACTCAACCCAACTGTTTCCACATATCTGCATAATCGTAGTCAACTACATAGGTCCATATAATGACTGTAACTGGTAATACCATCTCACCTCCTCAACATGAAAACAAAACCAAAAAACCAAGTGACTAAACCAAGCCACCAAAATTGAACATGCATCAACATTGAAATATCAATGGGCAAAGACAACCCATGTCCAAGTCATAAATGCAACATGTAAGTATAGACCACCTACAACATTGCACAACTTGTAGGTACATGAATGAAGCATATAAATCCTACCATATACTGATAACCATGTCAAAAATATAATAATATGAGATGTACAACTGAGCATACAATGAATCCAACATCAAATCTCCAAGATTCGATCATCCATAAACTCATAATATCACCATAGTCAAAGAAACCCATAAAAAACTTAGATAAAGAAAACAAAAAATAAACCATGAAAAGTTATCTCCAAACCTAATCCACTGTATAGAGCTCTGAACAAGCTTTCCGTCGACTATTCAAAGTCCAAAATATGACTTTGTATGCAACCGATATGCCCTCTCGAAGCTCAAAATAAACACTTGACTTTGACCAAGAAAAACACTGTCAAAACTACAAACTATGGAAAACTTTCTTGCACCACAACGTAGAGCTCTAAGTCAGCTTTCCAATGGTCCAAGAATTTGAAAATATGACATACTGGGTAAAAGTTATGCCCTTCGGAAGTAAAACACTAGTTTGTACCTGAGGCAAAAAAAATTTAGCCACCCCTGGTGGTTGGACAGCGGCCCCACCTAGGCGGTGCCGCTCAACTAGTGGTGGCAAGGTGGTGGAACCAAAACAAGAATTAAATTAATTTAAATTTCATAGCATTTAAAAAATGCATCAGCCCTCTTTATAAAAAAATTCCAGCGGACTCTATAAATGACGAAAGAAAATTTATAATAAAAAATTTAATTTAAAATTTTTGAAAACCTTTTAAAGGTTTTTGACGGGCATAGAAGCTCTGTTGGCGGTTGTCCTACCGGTTGGCAGGCTGCTGACTGGCAGTGTCGGCGGTGTATGCCATCCAACCCTACCAACGATGTACTACCGATGGTAGTGCTGCAGGAAAGTACGAGCGGGTGTGGGGGTCCGACCCCCCACCAAACATTTATTTTATAATTTTTTTTTCAAAAAAATTACCAATCAAACTTTTCAATCACCCCTGTTTGTTTTTATTTTTTTTTTTGCATGGCATTTTTCCAATGATGGGAAAATATTTTTTCTTATTTTTTTAAAGAAAATTTATCTGCACAACTTTCAAAAATGGGGATTTTACAAAAAAAAATGCATTTTTTTCTAGTAACATAAATAGGTCGAATTATATATCAAAATTCGTCTCTCAACCAACTTGGATCCAACCATGAGGTCTTTTTTGGGCCAAGATATTTATGTAAACTCACCCCCACAACCCCCACTTGAATGCAAAACCAAGAAACCCATTTCACCCAAAATTTCTCACAACTCAAATCTACAAACAACTCATCAGAACAGCAAACCCAAAACCCCCAGATCTGCAATAAACAACCTGCAAAACCCTCATATCTTTCATGTCTTTGATTCTCACATGCAATATATAGATTCAAACTTAAATAATATTTTTCTCAACCAAGGGTTATACAACCACAACCAAAGCTCTGATACCACTTGTTGTAAACTTGCAGCCAATTAAAGACAATTTCCACATAACCCATAAAGAAATCTATGCATCTAAGTATTCAGAATCCACATTAGACAACATACCCATGAAAATATGACACAATATATACCCTGGGAAAACTTGCAAGAGGGAAAAAACCTAGCCTCCAAAAGCATCCATCTCTCATGTAGTATTCAACAATAAAGATTACAATACATCTTCAAAGTCTCCATGAACATCATTGAAGCATCAAGCTATCTCCAAGCAATCCATGCGAACAAGCATGCAACCACACATCCTGTGCCATGCTTCAAATCCTCACAAATGCTAACCAGAGCTAATCATGCAAAATTGCATCTTACAATAACTACCTTTGTGGTTGCTTTTATAGAAACAAGCTCCCACAAAACCACTAAGTGATAGTATACAAAACGATGTAACTAAAACCATGAGATTACAAAACCATGTTCCCTTATTTAATAATGGGTACTTTACTTATTATTTTTCCCAATATTAAATAATTACATTTTAGCAACTTCAATTATGTCCCAATGTTACATGCAACATTAAGTGGCCCCAATAATAATTACATTAAATATATTATGCAAGGTGTACACCACACTTTTTCCTAACATCCTCTTCAATCTCACATGCAACACTTGCAACAAATATATCTTCAACAATCTATAAATATTTTGACAACATCTAGGTACACAATCTTCACCTCTCATGATCAACTCATAGTTTTCCAAAACCACCAACTGAGGAAAGTCTTTGAAAAATCTACCATCTTGAATGCATGTCAAGACACTAATATAGATGCTCAACTTACAAAGATAATACCTCAACCAAGGGTTATACAACCACAACCAAAGCTCTGATACCACTTGTTGGAAACTTGCAGCCAATTAAAGACAATTTCCACATAATCCATAAAGAAATCTATGCATCTAAGTATTCAGAATCCACAGGAAAGAGAATAGACAACATACCCATGAAAATATGACACAATATATACCCTGGGAAAACTTGCAAGAGGGAAAAAACCTAGCCTCCAAAAGCATCCATCTCTCATGTAGTATTCAACAATAAAGATTACAATACATCTTCAAAGTCTCCATGAACATCATTGAAGCATCAAGCTATCTCCAAGCAATCCATGCGAACAAGCATGCAACCACACATCCTGTGCCATGCTTCAAATCCTCACAAATGCTAACCAGAGCTAATCATGCAAAATTGCATCTTACAATAACTACCTTTGTGGTTGCTTTTATAGAAACAAGCTCCCACAAAACCACTAAGTGATAGTATACAAAACGATGTAACTAAAACCATGAGATTACAAAACCATGTTCCCTTATTTAATAATGGGTACTTTACTTATTATTTTTCCCAATATTAAATAATTACATTTTAGCAACTTCAATTATGTCCCAATGTTACATGCAACATTAAGTGGCCCCAATAATAATTACATTAAATATATTATGCAAGGTGTACACCACACTTTTTCCTAACATCCTCTTCAATCTCACATGCAACACTTGCAACAAATATATCTTCAACAATCTATAAATATTTTGACAACATCTAGGTACACAATCTTCAGTTCTCCAAGCCCCCCTCAAAAATGAAAAAGCATGAATAATATAGAGGAAGTAGAAGGAGAAAACAACTCATAGTTTTCCAAAACCACCAACTAAAACTACCTTGAGGAAAGTATGCCCAACCTTGGGAGTGAAAAATCTACCATGAGGAAATGTGCTTGAATGCATGTCATCCCTTTCTTGGGTGCCTAGACACTTGGCCAATAAAATTTGAGATGCTATGACAACTTACACCTCTTACAGATTCCTTAAAACCTATCATAATAGTTGTTGCATGCAAAGAAATGCAAGCAAAATGGAATATTCTTTTTGAAGCCCACTTTATGAAAACATATGACACATGTACATGCAAATATGACTCTTTGACCTCCTCCAAAAGTGGAACGCCAAAAAGGCATATTCCCTTACAAGATACTTTTATCGAATCATCAAGACCTTTTACCCATTGGTTTTACATTCACATTTTCACACAAAGAGAAAATAAATTGTTGAAAATGAAATTATTATTTTCCTATCACCTAAGAATTTACTTAAATCAACAAAGCAAAATTAAGATATTTTTGGTGACACAGGATTTCCTTTACACCTTGGATGCTCCTACATTAGTCACCTAGGTTAGAAGAAAAGTGACCCTGTCACCTCTCAAGAGGGTAACAAAGATGCTCAACTTCAGCTTCTAACAACCAAGATGAGTCCTCAACAGGCCTTCTAAACCATTTGAGCAAGTACTTAAAGTATTGCTTGTGCCTTGTACTCCCACTCACTCCGCGGTCCAAAATTCCCTCTATTTTCCCCTCTTCTTAAGTAGGTACTGGTGTATGAATTGTTTCACCTATGGTAACTTCATCACTTTCATCTTCATGAAACTTTGTTAGATCAAAAATATTAAAAATAGGTGAAATATTAAGTCCACTAGGAAACTCTACTTCATATGCATTACCTAAATAATGCCTACTCACAATTTGACAAGGCCCAAACTTCATTTTTAACTTGTTATAGGTACCAACTTGAAATATTTATTTTCTCAAATGTACCATTACCTCATCACCAAATTGAAACTCCTTATGTATCCTCTTCAAATCAGCCTTGGACCTGTACTGAAAGTTCATTTTGTTGATATGATTTCGTACCTCCTCATGTATGCTTTTTATGTGTTCAACAAAGTCTTATGCTTTTGCACTCTTCTTGTCAACATTATCAATATTTTTGAGGTCTGAAAAAACTCTTGGGTTTCTGCCATAAATAGTATGGAATGGAGATTTACCAATACTTCTATTCACCAAGTTGTTATATGCAAATTTTGCTTGAGGTAGAATCAAATCCCACTCTTTTGGCTTATCTCCAACTAGGCATCTCAAAATTACCCAAGCTTATATTTACCACCTTTGTTTGACCATTTTTTTGTGGATGGTAGGCTGAAAAAAACTTCAAATCAATCTTCATCTTCTTCTATAAGGTCCTCCAAAATGACCCCACAAAATTTGTATCTCTATCGGAAACAATGCTCTTCGAAAGACCATGCAACCTGACTATTTCCTTGAAAAAAAGTAATTTGAACAACATATCATATTGGATTAAATAATCCAACCACTTGGTCCTATCACAAGAAATAGGTTCTTTGCAAGCCTTCGAAGCCTCTCCAAAATATGGATCCTCTTCATACAACTCCTTCAACTGATTGAATCCAACAACCTCAACCTACATTTCAATCAACAAACCATATCTTCTACTCAAAACATCTACAACCCGGTTAGACTTCCCACTCCTATGTTTCAAAACAAAAGTATAAATTTGCAAGAACTCTACCCATTTCATATGCCTTTGATTTATCTTCCCTTGACTACTCAAATACTGAAGTGCTTGATGACCAGTAAATAAAATAAACTCCTTAGGTAAAAGATAGTGTCTCCACTTTTTCAATCCTTAATAACATAAAATTCCTGATCATACACTGCATATTTTCTTTTTTCATCATTTAACTTCTCACTAAATTAAGCAACGGGTTTAAATTCTTGACTTAGGACAACTCCAATCACATTATCACTCGCATCACAATCAACTTGGAATACCTTGCTAAAATTTGTAAGTGCTAAAACAAGTTGCTCAGTCACTTTGGCCTTCAACAAATCACAACTTCTTGCTGCCCCTATAATCCATTTAAAATCTCTTTTATCTCCTCTGATGGTCTCAGTTAGTGGTGCATAAATACTATTGAAACCTCTAACAAAATTTCTGTAAAAAATTTCCAAACCATGAAATGATCTCACCTCGGTAGCACTTCTAGGTGTAGGCCATTATAAAATAGCTTTCACCTTTTCTGGGTCCATCTTGAGACCTTCTCTTGAAACAACAAAACCCAAGTATACCAATTCCCTCTTCATAAAGCTGCACCTTTTCAAGTTAATGAACAAATTTTCTTCCTTCAACTTTTCAAAAACAAATCTGATATGCATCAAATGCTCCTCTAGTGTCTTACTAAATAGCAATATATCATCTAGATAAACAATAACAAATCTTTCCAAAAACTATTTTAGTACTTCATTAATCAACCTCATAATGTACTAGGAGCATTGGTTAGTCCAAAAGGCATGACCAATGATTCATATAGACCTTCCTTGGTCTTGAAATTTGTTTTCCACTCATCACCTTCTCGGATTCGTATTTGATGATAACCACTCTTCAAGTCAATCTTAGTGAAGTATTCAATTCCACTCAAACAATCCATGATATCATCCATTTTGGGTAGTGAGAATCAATATTTGATGTTGATTTTTTTTATATCCCTTGAATCCATGCACATCCTCCATTCTCCTCCTTTCTTTGGTGCCAAAACAATAGGCACTACACATGGGCTTAGGCTCTCTCGAATCAAGCCTTTCCACAAGAATTCTTTAACTTGCTTGTTCAACTCTTCACTCTCATTTGGAGACATTCTATGGGATGATTTTTTAGGAAAAATTGCTCCTGGTATTAGATTAATTTGATAAATTATCTTCCTCATGGGTGGAAGCTCCTCAGGTGCTTTGTCTGAAATAATTTTTAGAAATTCTTGTAACAAATCTGCAACCTCCACAAGAACATCTTCCACATTTAAGAAGTTAGTTTTAGGAATCAAAGAAAAACAAAATTTCTCATGCCTCATACCATCTAGAAATTTTCTTGCATCAACTAAACAAATTCTTGCATTACCACAAAATTGAACCAAATCTTCTTTCAAAGGTTTCAATTTATGCTTCACACCAGCCTTAGTTTTGGTGTATGTATTAGCACAACCATCATGCATTGATTTCCTATTATATTTGCAAGGACTCCCTAACAAAATATGACATGCATCCATGGGAATTATATCACACAATATTTCATCAAAATATCCTCCTATTTTAAATTTTACCGAACATTGCTTACTGATCAAAATATTTTGATTATCTTGTACCCATGAAATTCGGTACAGTTTTGGGTGCTTCCTCCTTTCTAGGTTCAATTTTCTCACCATTTCTTTGGATACCAAGTTATCTGTGCTTCCACTATCTATGATGAAATTACAAGCTTTCCCTTCACATCTGCATCTTGTCTTCAATAATCTCTTTCTTTGAATTGGTCCATCTTCTTCATTCAACAATGCTCTTCTTGTCATCAAGAATTCACCTCCTTCTGCTTCTTCAAAATGGATGAGCATGCATCCTCCTCATTGATGTTTGCTACTCTATTTTTATTTTTAGGTCTTCTATGTTAAATAGGTGTAGGACAATCGAGAGGGGGGGAGTGAATCAGTCGTCACACAAATTCAAACCTAAAACTTTATAACTTATCAAATCTTCAGCCACACTATTTTGTTATTAAATATGAACATGAAACACAGATAATAGAAAGTAAATCAACACAATGAACACCATATTTTTACGTGGAAAACCCAATAGGAGAAAAACTTCAGTGAGGGTTAACTCACAATATAAAGATTATAAACTGAATACAAAGGCTCACTTCCCAAAAGAGGACTCACTGTCCTAATACAAAGGCTCACTACATACAAGGGACTCATTGTCCAACAGGAAGGCTCACTGCCTATAGATACAAAATAGAACAAAAGATCCACCACTACAATTAAAGCACATTTGTAGGATTACAAAAACCTTCAGCCTTTTGTCTTCAACACACTGAAACACTGCTATCACAACTTACTCACACTCACTTCTACTCTTATGATTTGTGGCACTCTTTTGTCACTTTGTGTCACAGTGTCATACAAATTTTCACAGTTCAAATTTATTTTATACTATTCTCAACCTTAGAGACATTTACCAAGGTTGGCCACAAAACACCAATTCATAAATTCAAATTAGGTTAGAAACTCTAAATTCTCGCGGTGGAAAGGAATAAGAGTGGACCAATAAAATTATTTTCTTGAATCTTCTACATGCTTCCTTAAATAAATTTTATTCTTCGAATGAATTGTAAACACCAAGTCGGCCAAACCTAATGAAAACGCAAATTATCAATGATGCACATGCTTCATTATGCACGAGAATACATCTCAAAACCTTCTAGATACATCCGTAGCAAAAACAACAGGATTCAATCACTGAATTTATTTCACCAAACTATCTAGATTGTGCAGAGGCACACTAAAATACCGAAACATGATTTTTGGATAAGAAAAATTCAAACCTCTTCACCTAAGCATAGAAAAGACCTTCACAAAGCATATCCCAAATTCACAAGATCTGAAACAAAACAACGAAGGACTGTGGAGTAGAAAAAATTCTCTTAGTCCATAGAAGATTAAACTTTCCTGTAGAACACACACATACCAATGGACACAACTTCCATGTACCATCTCATCAAAGGCTAAAACTCAACACATAACACCATCAAATCACCTTAATTAAAAATTCACAATCGCACATGCATAGGATCAACAAAGGAGAAATGTGGATAACATACCAGAGCACATTCTAAACATTTTCATCACTCTAACTTCTTTTCTATATTAATTTTCTCAAAAGCACTTGGAAACTCATCAAACCAAAATATCTGCAATACCATAAAGATAGCTCCATGTACTCACACCATCTCACTGGCATCTCAACCATACATATGCAATCCACAACATACTGAACATTGTTGACATCAATGCAAACATCAATGACAACACCACCAAATTAGCTCATACTTGCAACAATCTCCCCCTTTGTCATTGATGGAAACACATAACCTTTTCTCCCCCTTTGAAATCAATGGAAAGGGACAAATGCTTTGATTACTCCCTCTTAGGAGTACACTCATACTGTAACAATGAAAACCTTTTCTACTCCCCCTGTGGAGTAGACCTGACTACCAGTCTAGATAAATGAAGAATTTGTGAATTCACTGGACTGATGCAACTTCATGTGCACCTAGTTAGGAGGGCCAATGACCCCCAACCTCTCCCTAAGATGCTCAAAAGTATCCTTTAGAAGATCCTTAGTAAATATGTCTACAATTTGTTCCTTTATTATTACATACTCTAGTCTGACCTCATTCTCCAACACTTTTTCTCTTAGAAAATGATACTTGATAGATATGTGCTTCATTCTTGAATGCATAACCGGGTTCTTCAAAAAAATTATTGCACTTTTATTATCACAGAAAATGGGAATAGGCTCATCACATACCACACCAATGCCTTTCAGAGTCAGCTTCATCCATAGAACTTGTGTACAACAAGATGCTGCAACAATAGATTCTGCCTTTGCAATGGATAAACAAACCAAATCTTGCTTTTTACTCAGCCATGAAACTAGTGATTCACCAAGAAAGAAAGCACCACCACTGGTACTCTTCTGGTTATGTACACATCCAACCCATTTAGCATCTATATAGGCACTCAGGGTGAAATCATTACTCTTAGGGTATCATAGTCCATAATTCGGTGTGCCTTTAAGGTATCTAAATATTCTTTTTACAGCCATAAGATGTGCTTCTCTAGGATCTTCTTGAAATCTAGCAACTAAACACACCACATGCATAATATCTGGTCTGGTAGCAGTGAGGTATAACAATCCTCCAATCATGGATATGCATTTTCTCTGATTAGTCTTAGTAGATTCATCATCCTTGATCAACTTACATCCGGTTACCATGGGAGTACAAACTGGTTTAGAATCCTCCATTCCAAAAAAATTCAACAACTCTTTTACATACTTAGATTGTGAAATGAATATCCCTTTGTCAGTTTGATTCACTTGCTTCCAAGGAAGAAATTCAATTCACCAATCATAGACATCTCAAATTCTTTCTGCATTTCTTCAGCAAACTTCTTACACATGCCTTCATTTCCACCAAAAATGATCATCAACATAAACTACAATCAACATCTTATTACCTTTCACTTTGAAGTAGAGGTTGTTGTCAACAGAACCTTTGCTGAATCCTTGCTTTGTCAGATATCTATCCAGTCTTGCATACCAAGCTATGGGGGCTTGCTTCAATCCATACAATGCTTTCTTCATTTTACAAACCATATCCGACATGTTAGACAACTGAAACCATTCAGGTTGCTCCATGTACACTTCTTCCTCCAACTCACCATTCAAAAAAGTTGACTTAACATCCATTTGATATACCTTGAAGTCCTTGTGTCCAGAAAATTCCAAAAACATTTTGATAGCTTCCATTTTGGCCACAGGGGCAAATGTCTCTTCAAAATCTACCTTCAACTTGTGAATATCCTTTGCATACCAATCTTGCCTTATTCCTTACTACATTTTCATTTAGCTTATTCTGGAACACCCATTTTGAGCCAATCACATATAGGCTCCCATGTTGATTCTTTTCTATTTGCTTTCCTCTTTCATAGCTCTCATCCAACTTTCATCTTCACATTCTTCTTTTACAGATTTAGGTTATATTTTAGCCTTTCTAGTGGTAGAGTATCCAAGAAATATTCCTTCGGTACATGTCCGCAAATGGGATCATCAGGGTCAACTTCACTTATCCAGTATGATCAACTTTCACATCACTCAATAATCTTCCTTAGTCTTTTGTTAAAACATATGTATGCCTTTCTAGTGGTAGAGTATCCAAGAAATATTCCTTCATCACATCTAGCATCAAACTTTCCAAGATTTTCATCATCTCTTTTATTGTAGCATTTGTTTCCAAATACCTTAAAATATTTCACAGTAGGAGTCTCACTATTCCATAACTCAAAAGGCATCTTTATTTTGTTGTGTCTGATTTGAACTCTGTTAAGAACATAAACAATAGTATGTATCGCTTCTCTCCAATATACATCCAGTACATTAGATTCTTTCATCATAGTTCTAGCAGCTTCCTATACTATCTTGTTTTCCTTTCAACTACTCCATTCTGATGTGGGGTTCTCAGAGCATAAAACTATCTTTTTATGCCATTCTTCTCACATAATGTATTGAATTCACAAGAAGTGAATTCACCACCTCTATCAGATCTCAAACACTTGATTTTTTAGATTTACTTCATTCTCCACTCTTGCTTTGAATACCTTAAACCTATCTAGGGCTTGATTCTTTTCTCTGAGAAAAGCAACCCATGTCATTCGAGTGTAATCATCAATAAGAAACATGAAATATCTGCCACCATGTAGGCTTCCAGTCTTAGTCGGACCACATAGATCAGTATGTACTTACTCCAACATTTTGGTAGTAGGATATTCCTTTCCCTTAAAGCTGCATCTTGTCTACTTCCCTAGTTGACAACTTCTGCAGATAGTGTTAGTAGGTCTTGTGATTCTAGGAAGTCCTCGAACAATCTCCTTTGCACTGATCTTGACTAGGTTATCAAAGTTCACATGTCCCATTCTTCGGTGCCATAACCAACTTTCACTGATCTGGGATATAAGAAAATGACCATCAACACCTTTCAACTGATAGATATTTCCATGAGTTCTTCTTCCAGCAGCAATCATATCTCCATTTTTTGATCCTTTTCTAATTTCATAGGTATTGTTTTGAAACACAACTTTAAAGCCATTTCTACACATCTGACCAACACTCAGAAGATTATGCCTCAAACCCTTCACATAATATACATCATCAATACTATGCACTCCATCAAAACTTATTGAACCTTTACCATAGATCTTAGCTCCTGAATCATCACCGAACATAACTAAACCACCATCATACCTCTCGAGTTTAGTGAACTTACTCTTATCTCTAGTCATGTGATTTGAACATCCACTATCAATTACCCAGTAGTCTTCATCCTGTCTTGCATGGAATATGGTAACCAGAGTACCTTCCATCCTATTCTTCTTAACCTCCAGGGTCTTCTTACTTACACATTTTCCAAGGTTAGTGGGTACAAATTTACTTTCCAAAGCTAAGAATAAGCATTCACTATCATCAACCTCATTTTCATATTCATCATCAGAAATACCTGCCTCTTCCTTAACATAGTACAACTTCTTATACTTCTTATCCTTCCTGTCCTTATCCTTATAATCCTTTTTCTTTTTATGTGCAACCCTTTTCAAACATCTTGAAGCATAATGACCAATATTACCACAACTAAAGCATTTAAAGGGCAACATACCTTTATACTTTCTAGTACCTTTCTTCAAATTCCTGGTGAAGTTAGCTTCCAACTCATCAACATCATCACTATTCAGTTCCTCCTCAATCTTCATTGCCTTAAATGTTGTTTCTATCTTTTCTTCTATCTTGTCATCTTTATAGAACTTTCTCAATCCAAATGCTTGCAAGGTGCTGAACAAATGTTCCAAGGTGTACTTATTAGGATCATACATTTCTTCAATCACCGAGATCTTATCGTTGTGGTAGTCTAGTAGGGTGATCAAGATTTTCTCTATTATGTCTTCATCTAACAGCTTTCCTCCTTGATTTCTAACCTCATTTGTAGTTTGTTCAACCCTATGAAAGAAGCTTGTAAATTCTTCACCATTTTCCATTTTTAGGTTTACAAATCTATGCTTTGCCACTAGTCTCTTTGTCAATTTAACTTTTTCATTCCCTTCATACATGTTTTCCGACTTCTTCCATACTTCATATGCAGAATCCAAGGAATTGACCTTGATTCACTCATTTTTAGATAAACCACTGCAAATCGCATACTTCACCTTCTCATTTTCTTCATAAGCAGAGATCTCATCTACAGAATTAACACCACTGGATGGAAGTGTATACTTGTTCTCAACAACCTTCCAGGTCTTGAAACTGAGAGAGATAATATATCCTCTCATATGTCCCTTCCAATATTTGTAGTCTATTCCATCAAACACAGGGATCACCAACTTGTGCGCCATCAGATCTTCCTTAAGCGGTTAAGCTCTACAACAAGGAACAAAGGCTCTAATACCAATTGTTAAATAGGCATAGGACAACTGAGAGGGGGGGTGAATCAGTTGTCACACAAATTCAAACCTAAAACTTTATCACTTATCAAATATTCAACCACACTATTCTGTTATTAAATATGAACATGAAACACAAATAACAAGTAAATCAACACAATGAACACCAAATTTTTACGTGGAAAACCCAATAAGGGAAAAGCCATGGTGAGGGTTAACTCACAATATAAAGATTATAAATTGAATACAAAGGCTCACTGCTAAGGTCTCACTTCCCAAAAGAGGACTCACTGTCCTAATACAAAGGCTCACTTCCTACAAGGGAATCACTGTCCGACAAGAAGGCTCACTACCTACAGATACAAAATAGAACAAAAGATCTACCACTACAATTAAAGGAAATTTGCAGGATTACATAAACCTTCAGCTTGTTGTCTTCAACAGGGAAAAATTTAGTGGCGAATCTTAGCCAATTGGAAAATTATAGGAACTGGCCAAGTCAAAATTAGCGAATTTCTCGCACCCAACAGGGTGTCCAAATTGCCCAGATTTTATGAACTATAGGTCCAATGCATGTCCATTCGACAATGAGTTTTTTATGTGGTATATTTAAGCAAAAAAATTTCCATTGTCAAACTACATGTTTCAATTGGATCGACTAATATTTTTGCTTGGAATCCCAAAAGCATTTAATAAAACACCTACATATTCGCCAATACTATTAAACCAACATTGTATCAGGACCCATTTCACCAATTAAAATTTACAAATAGTTGACCATTTCACCAATTAAAATTTATAAATAGTTGCTCATGAGGACCTATTTCACCAATAACATTAAAAAATAATTACATTTGAGGACTCATTCCGCCTTGAAAATTACAATGTATTGTTGTATAAGCACGCAAGATTCACCAAATTTTTAATATACCATTTAAAAATCCTACGAAATTTTCCAAATATGGAATCATGGATTGATATAAATACAATCGAAAGTGTCATTTATTCTTACACATTTTGTTCGGTTTTGAGGTTCTACTTCTCCATTCAGAAGTTAGCGAAAGTAAAAAACGTAGACTTAAAAGGTGAGTGATTATTTCTTCATAGTGTTATTAGTTATAATAATAAGTTTTCTTTATCTCTTTTCCATTCTTGCTTCAACAAAATGAACCTTAGAAGTTAGAACCAAACTCTAAAATTTTGAAGTTTTCAAAACCTCTGACCCACCGAGTAGAAAGATGACCAAGAAAGACTTGCAACTCAACAAAGTGAACCATCAACCAAGTCGGGGAATCATGAAGTTATGAAAATTTAGAACTCTGCGACAAGGTTATATAACTTTGAGGACTAGCGACTAAGTTTAGGAAAAGCCAAATTTTTTATATTGTATTCCATGGTATTGAATTTGATATGTGATTTTGCACCATTTTTAAAGAACAACACTTATCACACTACTTATAAATTCCTATTGCATTGCCATTCACACAATCTTTGATAAATAATTGAAAGGAATATTAGTAATCCATTCCTTGAATATAAATAAATATAATCAAAAGTGTCATTTATTCAGAAGTCAACCAAAGCCGAAAACATAGAATTAAAGGTGAGTGATCATTTCTTCATAGTGTTATTAGTTATAATAATAAGTTTTCTTTATCTCTTTTCCATTCTTGCTTCAGTCTTAAAGATGATATTGAGTGGGGAATGGGATCTATATTATTATTCTCTATCCTTAAACAAGAAGACATTTTTTTCTAGTTTTTATTCGAAGTGAGAGATGAATATGTCGAGTGACTTGAATAGCAAGGGTAAGGCTCCTGTTGCTCCCCAGGGTGGTGAAGAGACTCCCACCGCTTCTTAGACTCCTTCTGCTCCTCAGGGTGGTAAGGCTCCTGCCACTCCTCAGACTGCTGCCGCTCCTCAGGGTGGTGAAGAGACTCCTTCCACTCCTCAGGCTCCTCAGGGTGGTGAAGAGACTCTTGCTACTCCTCAGGCTCCTCAAGGTGGTGAAGAGACCCCTGCCACTCCTCAAGGTGGTGAAGAGACTGGGAGGCCATCAAAATGGAAAAAACTTAGATGTACCATATAGTCTTACTTTGGAATTTCTAAAGCTTCTGATCCATCAGATCAAGATGGAGCTACATCATCAACTCTTCCACCAAATATTGGTAGCATTCCCAATACCTCACTGCCACCAGAAGGTCAAGTTGAGATTGTCTTTGATTTAAATCAAAATGTATCAAATCAAGATAGCAATACTGTAGAAGATGTTCCAAGTGATACCCTGGGCCTGGTTAGCCAGAATGAGATAATTGACTTGGATGAGGATGATGATGTTGGTAGAAAGAAAAGGAAAAATAAACCAAAAAGGGGACACAAGTGGGAAATGACAAGGAGTTTTCAACTTGATTGGTTGTCAAAGTACCCATTCATGGTACCAGTGGGGATTGGCAATGCAAACGATATTGAAAAGGAAACATTGGCCAAATGTAAGATTTGTAGTTGGAAATGTGGAAGAGCCAAGATGTTGCAGCTAAAGATTAACACTACAGAAAAGCTTATCAGTAAAGTTTATGAAAAAAAAATCATAGACAGAAAGGAAGAATCAGTTGTATGATGGAAATCAAAGGAAGAATGTCTTCATGTTAGGTATGCCACAGATTATGAAGAGCATGAAAAAAGAATGTCGAACATTGTTGCATGTAAAGGTACACTTGAGGCTCAATTTGGAAAAGCAATGGAAGGAGAAAATTTGTCAAAAACTATTCAGATGAGTGTTGTTTTTCATATTTTGTCCAAAGGGCGTCCTATGACAAACTACCCAGAATATTCTAGTTTATTATCTTATTTGAATGTTCCTCACTATCCCTACTCACATTGGTCAGTAAACGTTGGATGGGATTGGTCAAACTATCTTTTTGTAGTGGAAAACAAAGATTTAAAGGATAAAGTAAAAGAGTCAAATTTCATTGCATTATCTTTAGATGAAGTTACTGCGATAGACAATACTTCTTGGGTCTGTATGCATTTGCATACTATACAACAACATGTTCACCAAGCTCATCTTCTCCGTGTTCATAAAATGAAGAACAATTCAACATCGCAAAATATATTTGAACTAGTAAAAAAAAATTGAATGAAATTGCAAGTATGGATGAGTTGACAATTGTGAAAAAGTTGGTGTGTGTAGGAGCTGATGGAGCTACAGTGATGCAAGGTCAAAGGACCAGTGTTTGCACAAAGTTACAAACTACTTGTGCAAGATACATGCTTGGCATTCACTGCATGGCCCACAGAATGAATTTAGCATTCAAAATTGTTAGCAAGTTTCCTACAATATCAAAAATAAAAATTCTAGTCCATGAGATCCACGCATACTTCTGCTGAAGTCCTAAATGTTTCACAGAATTTCAAAATTTTGTTGAGGGAATAACACCTGGAAACAAGCTTCTCAAGGATGTTGATACTAGATCGATCTCCCTGCATGGACCAATGCAACAAGTTCTTTCAGAATATCAATCTTTGATTGGAGTGATGTACGAGCATCGTAGCACAATAGACAAAGCTCCTGACCTCTTACATAGGTTAAGCAATATAGAGACACTCTTGAATTTAACTAGTCTTCTCCCCATGCTGGATGTGATGAATGAGCTTGTGAAGAAAGCCCAAGATAGAACTATGTATATTAATGAATATGCCAATCTACGTAAACATACATGCTTGGCCCTCGATCATCTATATCTAGATCTAACAGAAGATGGCCCAAATTATTTCATGTGGAAAAAAATTACTGATTTGAATGATCTTGATAATTATTTAAAGTTTAATGTAAGCAGGAACTTATGCATCTATGTACGTAGATATGAGATACAAATGTACCAATGTAAGACAGCTAGGTGCTCTAGCAGAGAAGTAGCTATTAACGAGGAATATTTTCAAGGAATTGTTAAATCTCTTGGTGATAATTTGAAGGAAATTGCAAAATCTCTTTCCTTAGAGAATCATGAAAGATTCCCTTGACATGAAATACTTGAAGCCATGAGTATTGTGTATCCTTAATTTTTGGAAAACCGAGATAACCCCACATTTTTTCATGCTCAAATAAAAATCTTGATTGAACAATTTTTGAAAACTGTAACATACAATTAGCAGAAAATAGAAGGAATTTTAGATGAAGCTAAGCTTAGAAAACAATGTGGGAGTTTTGCAATAGCCATGAAGGACCAGTATAAATCCATGGGAAAGGACAAGGCCTTTGAACCGGGATCAATAAAAAAGGTTTGGACAAACTTAGGTTAGAGTGAAATATTGCATGGTTTGATATCAAAATATTTCAAACTTGCTGATTTATGTCAAACAATGATATTGGGGTCGGTGGAGGATGAGAGAGTTTTCAGTACATTAGGGTTTTTGAAATCAAAGTTAAGAAACAAACTAGACAATAATTTGGAAAATTTCTTGAGGATGAAAGGAACTGCGTATAATGTTAGAAATTTTCCTTTTGAAAGGGCACTCGCAATCTAGAGGTCCACATGTGAAAGAAGAGGGACCGGGTTGTGCAACACTCCAATTCCAAAGGCTAGTACTGGTGGCACTGGTAGTGGCAATGGGACTTAGACAAATGACATTGACACAAATGACACAATGAATGTTGAATTTGAGACACAGGCCGAAGAAAATGAAGAGCAGACTTTGGATCAAATTGAAGACGACTCTTTTACTTTATCTGATGATGAACAGCGGTTTGAGGACCCCTAATCCATTTGGGAAATGAAAGAGAATTAGCAGCTTTTAGGTATTTATATTGCACTTCATGGATCCTAGGATCAAATTCCATTGTTCCATATTGTAGTTGATGATATTTTATATTGTATTCAATGAAATTGTGAATCATTGCACTTCATGATATTTTTAATTATATTGCACTTCATGAATCATATTCCAAAGTCAAACTATAGTTGATGATATTTTATGTTGTATTCCATGAAATTGTGATATTTTATATTTTATATTGTATTTTATATTTTACATTAGTTTGTACATAGTATTCAATGAGGTGTCAGATGATGACGCCTTTGAAAAATTAAGGAAAGATAAGTCCATAATGTCGTGTGGTCGCTGAAACTTGGAACCTTAGAACCAAAGTCTGAAGTTTCAAAGTTTTCTAAACCTCTGACCCACCGAATAGAAAGATGACCAAGAAAGACTTGCAACTCAACAAAGTGAACCATCAACCATGTCGGGGAATCAGGGAGTTATGAAAATTTAGAGCTCCGCGACAAGGTTATAAAACTCTTAGGGCTAGCGACTAAGGTTAGGAAAAGTACCAAAACTACGACTTTGAGTGATAGTAACCACAACTATGAAACTTACCAAAAATCCATCATTCCAATTCCAATAATAGATAATCCATGACATGAATTCATATAAATGTTTAGTGGATATGCTAAGTAGTCATGGAGATTGAGTATTGATGTGTGAATTGTAATGCAATTTCACTAATATTATGGATGTCTGGAATTAAAATCACCTTATAGTTCATATTTTAATTGTGTTAAAAGTAAAAATTGAACATGTACTCAATGATTCATCACTCAACTTTATGCTTAATAACATATTAAGAACAATGAACATAATAACAAGTGTATCTAGAAGTTGAAACCACTACCAGACTTTTTCTTCAAATGATATAATAAATAATATAGATAATTGAACATCAACACATTAATGAAGTTTGAATTTGAGCTTTTAAATTGATTATCACAATATCACATGAAGGAATACATAGAGGTATTGGCAATGAAAAATCTTGCTCAAAGACAACTCTGCACAGAGCTGAGTTGGAACTTGGAAATTCATATTATCAAAAATTAAATCACTACATCACCTTTTCTAGCAACATCCACTCTTTAGGTGTTGGAATAGTCATTTTTTCTAACTGATGTTGTTTGACTTGAAGATTTGTTAACAATTCATGATTCAAATTGGAACCTGTCTTGGATTCTTTGGTCAATTTTGCATTCAAGGTTAGCAATGGTTTGATAGAATCCAAATACGTCACCACATCTGGGTTCTGAGGAAACTGGTCCAAATCAATCTTCCTTGCATCCTCCATCTTCTTTCTGAAATCATTCCATCCAACGAATCGCTCATTTGTGTCAAAAGCCTCTGGTAAAATAAGCTCTATGAAGTTCCTTAACTTTTCATCCACCTTCTTCATCTTGTCTACAGCCAAATGTAAATATTTCTCTGTTTCACGCATTCTCAAACACTTTTCAATGATAGATGACAATGCCATTGATGTAGCAAGCCGATTAGTAATCCCTTTTGATTTTAAAACATTGTCACTAGCTTTGTAGACTGTTTGTTGAATTTGATTTTCTAATTTCTCTAATTCCAGCACATTTTTGTTCTCCAAAAAATATTTGTTGAGCTTCTTATGATGTTGTCTGATAGCATCAATTGATTAAAACATGTCACACAAATGATCAATCCCCTGCATTATTTCATCCCAGATCTTTTGTTTAATATGCCTCATTGTTTCTTTACAAAATGAAGATAACTTATTTTGACAAGACTTAATTTCATTTTTTGCTTCCATCATCTCTACCTCCAATCTTTCATTTCCTTTTTTCTCCTTCTCCAATTTTTTTTCCCACTGTGCATTTCCATTTGCAATGCTTACTCCTAATTTTTCTGAAGTGGATTTTTCCTCATCATATTTCTTGTTTCTCTCATCTAGCCTTTGCTTCAGTTCATTCACTGCAGTCTCATTCTGCTTATCCTCTTTGCTTGTTAATGTAGAGGTAGATTTTTTAATTCTTTTTTCTAATTCATTTCTCTTGTTATCTATTGCTTTCCTCTTTGCTTTCTCATTTACTAGGTCTTCCTGTAACTTTTCAATTTGAGTATGCAACCTTTTTTTCTCTCTATCTTGCTTTAGAAATGATTTGTACACCAATTCATTGTTCTTCTTTGATACATTAATTTTGTTAGTATTTCTGAGTCTAGAGAAATCCAATTGAAAATTGTTCACCTCAAATTCAGATGGATCCATCTGATTTGCTTGTTTATTTTGAACCGTGGAAACAAGAATTGTGTACTCCATAATTTCTTTACTTGTGTCAAATGTGGATAAGACCATGGTTGTTGTAGGCTCTGAAGTTAGAGCAGACACACTCTCCATCAGTTGCTTCTTTTATTTTTTATTCAATTTTGATTTCTTTTTAAACTCTTCAATGTAATCAAAACCTGGGGATGTAGGAACAATGGAATGCTTGAATGGTGAAGGAATATGAGTACTTGCAATTGCTAATGATGTCACAACCAAACTAATTGGCATTGGGGGAGTGCCTGGAAAGAACTCCTTTGTGGTGGATCCACTAGTAGTGTGACTTGGAGTTGGACCTGTCAAAATCCTTTTCCTATTCTATATGCCTTGATCACCTGGTGTTTTTGTGGTATATTGTGTTATTGTCCTCTTGTGTGTAATTTTTTGTTGTAGCACATGTTGACCACTACTAGTAATACTACCCATACCATCACCACCAGAGGCAGTGCCAGTTGCACTAAGCCCTCCACCATGGGAATGTCCTAGTTGTGATTGTGTTTGACCATGAGGACAAGGATTTGAAGCTCTAACAAATTGAATTGTTTCGGTTCTACTTGTTTTCCCTTGGTCTACTTTATCAGCTCCAAGGCCAGATTTATCAACTAATTTTCTATGTTGTACATCTATTACTGTAGGAATTCCTTGTCCTTGGGACCCCAAACCACCACCTTCATAACCTATTTTTTCAGCTATGGTTGCTCCTGTAGTAAATGCTTCTTTTGTGGCCTCACTTAAACCAAGTTTGAAATTGACACAACTTTCTTCTTTCCTATCATCATCACTTTCATCTTCTTGTTCATTTGGATGCTCTATATTCCATAATTTGATAAACTCAAGATCTTCATTATCTCCATACTCTACAAGAGCTCTTGGATCACCTAGGTCCTTCCTCATAGACCAAAAGGTAGTAATTTTTTTATCATGACCAATTTTTTTCTGTAACTTCCTTCTCTAGAGAATCTGGCATTTTTACTCTACTAGATGGTTTATGACTTTTTTCATAAAAATTGTTGTACCTCCTAATTGTCTTTTGATGCAATGCCATAATTTCTACTAACAATTGTTCAAAAGAAATACCATTCTCAGCAACACTTTTCTCCATTGCTACTTTGACCTCATCCCAAGAATCCTTGTTTCTCAAGTTTTCAAGCAAGGGTTTACTTTGATGTTGAATTCTACTTCCGACATTCTTATTGAGCACAATCATTGATTTAATGGTGTCACATGGATCATACTGCCAGTGATAGATAGCATCAAAATCAAAAAAATTCAAAAGATCATGTGCCACACTAAATGCTTTTCTCTCGAATGTCATCCCTCCACATGAAAAAGGTAAAGAAGGAAATAAGGTCTTCTTCCCCTGATCGCTAAAGTGTCTTTCACCAGTACTCTGCATCTTTCTTACATATTCCAAAGCAAAAACCCTTTCTGTCACATGTATTGGAAGTTTGTATGGTTGTACTTCAAATCCATAAAATCTTAGCATAGTATATTCTTCCATTAAGTACCAATTAGCCAATTGTATTTATTTTCCTAGTTGAATGTTGTTTCTACATGACATAGGTAATCTAGGAAGTGGAGTATTTGTAATTGCTTGAAGCAATGGAGCCAAAAATTAGTCTAAAAAATGACTGTAGTTCCTTCAAGAATCATGCAACCTTATAACAGTGGTCCATTCATATACTGGAGCCATTTTATTTTGCTCAGGATTACTATTACCATAGGGTTGAATCTGAAGCTTGTTGGTCTGAAGCATTCCTTTGAATTTGAATAGAAAAAGATAACACAAGTAGGTTGTGAACCTAAATGTCTTAGTGGAACCTCCTTTAATCATTAAAAATTATTTATGCGTGGATTCTACAATGTGCTCAATAAAATTATAATTGGCATGTGGAACACCATAATAGATATTATACACCATTTCAAGGAGGCATGCACCCACTTCCAAATCGCTATCCAGTACAAGGAAAAATGCTAGCATGGAAATAGTATCCTGAACCCATGGTTTAAAAATATCCAAATCATAAGGAGGCTTATGATTACCTTTCAATTTGTTTCTATCCTGAACTATTCTATTTAAGAAAGAATTTTCTCCATTTCATCCACTGCTTCATAATCACTAGCAAGATTTTCTAAGTCAATGTGGACATTTCCAAATTCTTCAATTGTAAACCCCAAGCCAAACACTTTTCCAAGTTATTATACATTAATGGATAACAATTCTTCTTTTCTATCTTTATTAAAAATTGCTCTTTTGTTATCATCATAATTTAGGGCACAGACCATGATAAATTTTGGGCAAGGGAAAACCTCATGTAATATCATGCACCCTAATCCAGTTACCCACGGTGCACTGATACTATTAACTTGCAATTGCATTTGATTTGTAACCTTACTCTCAGATGAAAATTTAAGTTCTGAGGTACGTCTACCATAGGTTTCAGGATCATAAATATCATGGTATTCATCAGTGAAACTTGGGGTTTTAAGCAATTTTGCATAATGTATTTTTTTATCCGACATTGCTCTAGTGGTATTGGTGGTAGACATGTTGATACAATCAACAATATGAAATTTGTGAATTACCTATTAGTCCTTAATTTTTCTTAATTCTTAAGCCTCTTAACCCTAAACCTAAACTTCAAAGTTTGACAAAATAAGATTTTAAGAAATGTCAAGCGATGAAATGTAGCCACATGAATTCTTTAACTTACCCAGATTTTGAATTTTGATTCTTGAAGTTGAAACTATGTTGAAGCTTGAAACTGGGTTACTGGAATGGCTTTGTTGGAAGTGGAACTATGGAACCCATAACAGGGTGGTGCACTACAATGAGAAAATTGAATGACATTGAAACATCTACTCGTTACTTACAGACTACACAGTACACAATTAGGTAGTACAATGTACATGGTTGACAACATTTAAAACAAGCCATTAAAAATAATGATTTACTCCTACATTGACAACAAATTATAAATCGTCGATCTCTGTTAATCTAATGGTTATAGGGTGATTCTAGAGGTTTAAGTTCACAAGCATAGTGCTTTGTGCATTTCATTTTGGAATGCAACTTAAACCATACATCAAATGTTCATCAAACGGTTGAGTAATTTATGATACAAATAATAAACATAAAACATGTGTTTTAAATTTGCTTTAAAGTTTAATGCGCTAGGATTGACATCAAGGCCAAGGGGCCGAAAACTTAACATTTCAAAGGCCTTAATAAAATGAATTACAATATCACATTAATAGCACATTGCACAACCATTACTAGCACTTAACTTGCAAATGACTTAATAAAATGAATTACAATGTCACATTAATAGCACAACCATTTATTTTATTACAACTGAATTACAATGTCACATTATTACATAGTACAAATACAAATGTAAGTGCAAGCGCCAAGCTTCTACTTGATCGTTGGTAAAAAATTGAAAACGAAAATGTGATACATGTATCTCTGAAAATAAATGGAACTTGTCAGGTCAACCATGAGCTCTGAAAGTAAACACATGGGACTTGTCGAGTCAACCATATGCTTTGAAAGTAAATGCATGGGGAAAGGGGATCTGATCAAATTGGGGAAATGAGAGCCGTGAAGATACAAAATGTACTTAGCCCCTTTCAAAACTAGACCGATGCAGAAGATGAGTATTGAAATTAAATGCATGGGAATTGCCTAGGCAACCATGCAGACGATGAGGGGTAGTAAAACTGCTCCCATCTTCTGCTTGCAGCCTCCATGCATTGGGATAGCACTTATGTCCATCAGAGCTCCTCATCCTAGTTCAAAACCTGTCTGAGAAGTCAGGTGAACCAAATCAACTTCTTTCCAATTCCACCCATTTTGAACTTGAAGGAAATTGGTCTTTTACTCTGTAACTACATAATTGGAGGTAGAAGAATTTAGAGCATCCCCAATAATACTGCATCATCTTCTTCTTGAATCCTTATTAAGTTATTAACCCTACAAAATGAAAACCCTTATGACAATTAAACGAATGATTTTAGTTGTGTTCACTATCTTTATTTATAGGCCAAAAGTGCTGCCAAAAGTGCCACTACCAGCCTGGTACCTTGTACACCTCACACGTGTCATGTGTGAGCTCCGAGGTTGTGTATAATTACTACTAACTACTTAGTAATAATTGCGATTCACGCAAACCAAAAATCCAACTTAATCAGTACCTCAAGCTGGCTACATGCAAAATTGCAAACTATAGCTCAAGTTGACAAGCTGTCAATTGTCAAAATCGGCAGTGCCACACAAGTTGTCGATTGTCAAAATCATTGGATTATTAACATTATCATCTACAATTCTACAGTACATCATGCAGTTTTCAATATAAAGCTATCCAATCAATCACTCTAGCTATTCATATGGTATTAATCCATGTCATCGCCCAGTACCATAGCCAAATTGAGAATTTTAATAGAATAAATGAAAGGTAGAGTACTTTGATGCATTGAAAAGAGAGAATTAAATGTCTCGTTTTACCTTAATGATTATCAATGTCCTAGCTAATAAGTCACAATAAATTTCGCTCACTTATGATCAGAACTATATGTTGATTTTTGAAACCAATCATTAATAAAATCTCAACCATTGATTTTTGAAAATCTAACGGTTCTATTGTTATTCCAGAGGTTTCAATTCGCAAGTCTAGTACTTCAAGGATTTACTTCCAGAATGCATCTATAGCCATCCATTGAAAATTCATTGAACGATCCCTCTTTTAAAAAAAACTTTATGCACATACATAATTTAAAATGGGGACATCACTAGGTTGACGAGACTCTACCCTTAGGATTAAAGAGTTAGGTAAAAGTACAAACTTGTGTCACACTTTATAAAGGAATCGACCAACAACAAAAAAAAATATGAACTTCGACCACATAAAAGTGGTCTTTATGTTTTGAATTTTAAAATGGTGTAAACTAATGAAATGTAGAACTTTTGATGTAGTTTATTTCTGTAATTTTTAAAAAATTAAAAAAAAATATTTTCATTATGTTTTTATCAATTTAAGGACAAATTTTGAAATGCTGAAAATTTCATAAAAGAGTGACTTCATGGACTATCAAGAAACAAATTGAAAAAAACTTCATTTCTCCCTATTTTTTTTCTCCAAATAGGTAACTTCAATATCTTGTGCATGGAAAAAAAAATCACATTTTGATGTATATTTTTCTCATAATAACATTTTAAAGTCAAACATGTTAGAATTTGACAGTTTTCACGGACCGTAAACTAATTTCAATTTTTTTAATCATTTAAAAAAAAAACAAAATATACCCTTTTGAAGTAGACTCTCTCCTCTTGTGCCCCATATAAAATTTAAAACATTTTAATAAGTTCTATCTTTTTTTAATATCTAATCAACCTCTTTTTTTAATTTTTAAAACCTACTTGCATTATTTTAAAAATAAAATATATTAAAACTAATTAAAATATTATAAAAATTATATATTTGGATTCTACACTCCGAGTTCTATAAAAGGGTATTTTTATTTTTTGTAAAAAGATGAATCTGACTAGAGAAATACTTTGTCAAAGATGAATATTTCAGAAAATTCTGAAAAATGATGAGTTGGTTGCCATGTAGGATGCCAACTAGACATTCTCGGTCGAGAGGGTTTCGGCCGAAACCCTCTTGGCCGGGACTAGCTCGGCCGGAAATGTTCGAAATAAAAAAAAATTATTTTCTTTCTAATTTCTCAACTTAAGAAATTTTTTTAAAAATAGATATTTCGAAATATTCGACTATTTTTTATTAAAGAAGGTTTATTTCGACATTTTAGAAGGTTTATAATTTCAGAAATTTAGAAGACTTATTTCGACAAAAGAAAAGGCATTTGGACAATAGGAGAGCTATTTTTAAGGTATGCATTGATCTTCAACTTATTTAATTGATTATGTCTTTATAAAAATGCATTTGAAGTTTGTTTTCACTATTTATTTTTTTATTAAAATATTAACATCAAAGAAATATTTGTAAAAATATATTTATAAAGAATTATATAGAAAGAAGATTATTTTATTTTATTTACATTATTTATTGAACAATTATTTTATTTATTTAAAAATTGTTTGAATATGAATGCATTTGTTGTTTTCACTATTTAAATTCTTACATTTCATTATTATTGATCACCAATTCTATGTTCTTCCATTCTTGTTCTTACATGTCCTCCTTAAATACCTATGTTTTATTAAATTTACCTTTTCCTTTACTTTTATTTCCAATATATATACATAAAATTAGCATACTTATGAAATTAGTAAATTTATATAAAAAAATCAAAGATATTATTATCAAGAAGTTTATTTTGTATTTATTTATTTGAGAATTATATATAATTTTAAGTGTCTTTTATGTAAAATTATATATTTATAAAGAATTATATAGAAAGAAGATTATTTTATTTTATTTATATTATTTATTGAACAATTATTTTATTTATTTAAAAATCGTTTGAACATGAATGCATTTGTTGTTTTCACTATTTAAATTCTTAGATTTCAATATTATTGATCACCAATTCTATGTTCTTCTATTCTTGTTTTTACATGTCCTCCTTAAATACCTATTATATTAAATTTACCTTTTCCTTTACTTTTGTTTCCAATAGATATACATAAAATTAGCATACTTATGATTAGTAAAATTTATATAAAAAATATCAAAGATATCATTATCAAGAAGTTTATTTTTTATTTATTTATTTCAAGAGAATTATATATAATTTTATTTGAGAATTTTATACACATGTATGTATTATTAAAGTAAAAATATTTTATGTTTTGCATGTTTATGTTTATTAAAGACTTTTTGTTTAAATATTTTATGTTTATGTTTTGCATCCAGTTACAAGTTTTTAAAAATATTTATGCTATATTAACTGTACATGTTTCATGGAAAGCTCATGTGTGTACAAATTTGTATGTAGGCATGAATTCAAATTTGAGTGCAATTTGTGATGGAAAATCCAAGGATTAGATCAAGGAAGTATGATCGAAGATGAGTAAGACAAAGAAAAAGAAAAGTCGATGAAGGAACATCTACTGAACAACAACCCATGGAAAATATTGATGATCAAGGTGATGTACAGGTATAAGAACAAACTGAACGTAGTACTAATATAAAATTTTTGGACTATGGTATGAAAAATATGATGGAGATGGATGACGATTCTCTTTTCAATAATATTTCATTTGAAGATATGTTATCTGAAAGCACATTAAAATTACACTCTAAAAAAATATGGCATGAATTTTTTGAAGAGAAATCTCTAATTGGAAGAGCACAGTTAGTTGCAAAGTTATTTAGACGAAAAGAAATGACCCCTATTTTGGAGTTGTTAGGGGTTGATAATAGGAAAAGGTCATCAGATTTAAAACAAACAATTGTTTAAAACTTGCAAGAAGCATTGGAATGTATTAAAAAAAGAGTCAATCTAGTGATTTAAGTGTTGCACGTAGAGTGTTGATGACTGTAATTTCTAGTAAGAAATTATCACATAGAAGACAAGTTCAAGAAATTTTTGAATTACTAAATGTTTCTAGGAGAATTGTTCAAAGGTATATTGCAAAGAGAAATGAAATAGATGGAAAATTTGAGAAAAATTGGGTAAATATTTGTAGGGTTCCTCAAAAAAAATAGAATTTCAAAAGATGTAAAGAAATAGGTAGTTGAATATTGGACCACCCACTCTCGTGTTTCTTCCAATAGAAGGGATACTATACAAATAATAGGTGATGATGGTACAAAAATTTCTCATTCAAAACATTTTATAGATACAACACAAAGTAAACTTTTTGAAGCATTTAAACAAGAATTTTCAAATGTGAAGATTTGTCAAAGGATGTTTGAAACACTACGACCATCATTTGTACGTATAAATAAAGTACATGAAACTTGTTGTCAAAATCATGTTGAATTTTATCTACACCTACAATCATATAGAAAATTTATGGCAACAATTGATCAAAATTTAGCCATCCTTGGAAGCACAACATAATTTGTGAAGTCTCTTCTATGTGAAAAATTAGAAAATTTGGATGAATTCAATGTTTAGTTTATAAAAAATGTATGTAATGATTGTGGAGATTTGAAGAATCTTTTACATGTTGACAATAATGAAATGCGAGTTACTTGGAAGAGATTTGACTATGAGACATACTTAACGAAATTGGGAGTTGAGGCCAAAAAAATTATTCTCAAAGAAAGTGGATTGCCTTACAATGAATTCATGAGTAAATTTCACAATATCATATATCCACATATCCAGCATTGTCATGGTGCAAGATGGCAAGCTAAGTAATTTCATGATTCAAAGAATTGCTTTCCACCAGGTTGTATTCTCTCTATTGTATATTTCTCTGAGAACTATACATTTAGTCCTCAAACTGAGATCCAAAGTCAATATTACCATTCATAGCAAGTTGCAATCTTTGTGCAAGTTTGCTACAAGTATGCAAAGTTAGCGGTCGATGAAATACAAAGTAGCAAAGATGATAGAATTATCATCAAAGAGGTTCACTTTTATATCAGTGATGATACGAATCATGATAGAAGCTATGTAGCTCATTGTTTCAAAATATTTTTTGAAGACTTGAGACAACGTGGCATAAATCAAGAACAACACTAGATATGGTCTAATGGATGTGTTGGTAAGTACATTATTTTTTAAATTATTTTTTTTTTAATTTATATTTACTTTTAACTTTGAGACTTAAATTTTTTGATTGCTTATATATATATATAATTACTTTTTTGAAGCTAATTTTGAGTGTTTAATTATTTGTAACTTCACAGGACAATTTAAGTCTAGAAAATCTTTTGTTTGGTTAAGCAGTCAACATGCTAGATGCAACACCAATTTTTTGTGGAATTTTTATGAGAGTGGACATGGAAAAGGAGAGCACGATGGATCAGGAGCATGTGTGAAGTGTGCACTTCATCAACATGAACTTGCTAGTATGTAACTTTCACCATATATATATATATATGTCCAATTTAGCTTGATATTTTTTAAAAGATTAGATATATATATATTTAAAAACTAAATTAAATTCTTTTAAGTTCCTTGAAAGTGATAGGTGACAAATTGTGCCAACTTGTGTACTTGTAGGTAATGCCATGCGAAATGCAAACAAAATTGTTGAATGGTGCAAAAGTGATTTTTCTTCTTGCGACTCAACATACAACACATGGTATTTTTTGAGAAGTTACAGGTACATCTAGTCAAAATTTGTTAAAAATTTGAATTTCAAAGTTTAAATACATACATAATTTCAAATTGAAAATTCAAGTTTGAATTTAAATAGATATTGATCGATCAAATCCTTATAATTGTCAAGCAATTCATGGTATTAGAAATCTATATCAAATCATGACAATGAGGAGTAGTAGGCCTTATGCAATTAATGTGAGAGAAAAATCATGTTTTTGTGTTGATTGCATTGAGGACAATACAAATATTGATCAATGTGAGAATATTAGAGATGGGTATGTTTCACAATGGGAAATTAAACAATTAATAGCAATGCCTCCTTTTGCTGAAGATGACAATGTCAATGTCTACGATCCACTATATTCAACTGATTACGAACGTGTATCTGATTTAGTTGTTACAGGTATGGAAATTGATTAATTTAGTTAAAATCAAGATTTATATATATATATATTCTATGTTTAAGTTTCAAATATAAAATATAAATTTTTACAACTTAAATGTATAATTTACTTTATGTATATGTGGTGTGTGTATAGAAGATATTTTCGTTGTAGTTGCAGATCCTGAAAATGCGGAAGGTGTAGATTACTATCTACTAAGATGTACGCAACCAAAAAGAAAATTAATGGAATCGATGACAGATGGTGATGGACAAGAGTATCCCATTGGATCAGTTGTTGTTGAAGGCACATATTATCAACAAACAAAGATAGATAAAAATGGTATTATATTCATTGATTATAGGCCAGGACAAAAGGTTCTACATTACATTCACTTAGTTTTGGCAACAAAAATAAATTTAGAAACTTTACCTAAAAGAGGAAGTGCCAAACAAAAGTGGAGGTTGCCTATTGAAGATCATGAAAAGATGTTAGAGATAATTAAAGATAGAGAGGATCCAAATTTTATGTACCAGGAGCTTTAAGTTGTTTTTTGGATATATGTACACATTTATGACTGGACCTATAATATATATTTGTATTGATTGGACATGTGACATGATTTAGAATGGTTTTTTTTTAGAATGTGACATGTATGTTAGATCATATATATGCTTGATACAAAACCTAGTGACTTTAAAAATGTTTTCATTTACATTTTTCCTAAATTCCTTTAAATCATCTAAATTTCCAATTGCATTTTTACACGTTGGACATGGAATTCTTTTAATTTCACTCAAGAATCTTCAAATTTATTTGTTGAATTATGTTAGATCAAACATATATATGTACATGCACACAATTTACTTGAAACCTAACTTGACTTAGAAATTAAAAAGTTCATGTATTTTTCCTTAGAAATTCCTTTAAATCATCTCTAGATTCCTTGATTGTATTTTTTATGTTTGACATGGAATTGTTAAACTTTCACTTTCAAATCTTTGAATTTAAATATTTGTTCAAATCCACTTATATACATGAGCTAGATTGAATATATATACGTGCATCAATTTGTACAAAACCTAGTTTATGTTCCAATTTTACATTTAAATTTAAATGTTCCATGGAATTCTTAAGTTCACACGAATCTTTCATTTCATTTGAACATTCAACTCCACAAATTTATATTATCTAGTTGATTTGGTGTTTGAGTGGTGAAGAATCTAGACATAAATGTTGTCTCTAGTTTTATTTATTTTTTATACATTACTAATGCACAACATTCAATAATTTTAAATGATCATCTGGATTTTCATGTATCCTAATCATCACATCCTAATTTTTTTATTTTCATCAGGGAAGCATCCCTCATCCTAATCATCAAGTTAAGATCACTTTATCAAGTAATAACCCATTTAACCATAATCATCCTAGAATCATTTAAAAATTATCCATCTAGATCCATCTCAACCATACATCCATTCTCCATCCTTAATAAAAAATCATCACTTGAACATCAAAATTTGGTTGCTTGGTCTCAAATCTAGTCCATACATCATATTGTCCTTTTGTCATCACCCAAAGCTTTCAACATCTAGGGACCTTATCCTTAATTTGGACTATCATCCATTTCAAATCCAATCTCCTAATAAAAAATCACTTGACCTTATAATTTTATTTCATCTTTAATCCAAATTTTCTTAAGAACATTAGCTCCTATCTTTTAAGTATAGTTATCAAATCCATTTTGTTAATGTTAGATTGTATCCAAGTTCTCTTGGTTTGGTCTTTCTTGTTCACCTCAAGGTGCATTGGAATATATGAACATTGTAGTGAATCATAGTGATGGTGTTTGGGGTGCTTGAGATAGCTACATTTTGGCATCAATTTAACTTTGTTTACATGTATAGCTTGAGACCATGTATGTAATGGTCCATCTTTCCAGTACAATTAAATATGGATTGATCAATTTTTAATTTATATAGAGTTGTCATCCAGGAAGATCTAGATACTTATATTAAATGTGCATAACTTTCAAGATTTAATTATATCAATTTCCAATTGCATATATATAAATGTTCCACATGCAATTCTTAAACTTTCAAGACTAGAAATTTGATTTCATTTACATTCAACTCCACTTATAGCTCGTGCTTTCTTTGAATTATATGGAATTCTTAAGTTGACTTGAATATATATATATATATATATATATATATTTGATTTCATTTACATTCAACTAGACACAAGTATAGCTCATCATCTAGTTCAAAAATTCTTTGCATGCACATTCAAATGAACATGTGTATTAGATTATATGGAATTCTTAAGTTCATGTATAGAATGATATATGCACAATTTAAATGTATTTAACCTAGAGTGACTTTAAAAATGAACATTTAGAGCTTTAAAGAATTCAAGAACTATCATCTATTTCCAATTGCATTTTTATGTTCTACTTTAAAATATAGCATTAATCTCAAGCATATTTGCATTCAATTTTTTCTATTTCTTGACCTATTTATTAAAGACAAATTCATTTGAACTATTTATTTAAATTAATTTTGTACATGCCCATCTTTTTAAATTTACAAAAAGCAACCATTAGATAGTGGACAAAATTTTGATTTCACGATGTAAATAGATATGTACAACAAGCGCATTTGAACAAACCATAATTTAAATTTAAATAAAGGTACTTGTTCCTTGCTAAATAAATAAAACCATAAAATAATAGTGCACAATGTATTTATAGATGTAATGTAAGTAAACATCAAACTATAATAATGCACATATATAACAAACCTATTCAAACCATAAAACATAAATGTATGAATGTGACATGTAAATCATAACAAGTATATATGTGTACCATAAAACATAAGTACAATACATGTGCAAATGTTCAATACATAAATCATAAAAAGCGTCTACAACATGTAATAATCTGATCTCAAACATGTAATAAGTTATAAAACAAATCTCAAAGAGAGGGATGTCTGGTATGAATAGAATCATCAGATCTCTGGCCCGATATATCCCTTGACCTCTCCCTCAATCCATGGCTCGATCTCTCCTTCGATCCACAACCCGATATCTCCCTCAATCCATGGAACGATCGTTGTGCTGATCCAAGATGTGTGGACCCATGTATCGATTCAAGATCTCCCGATTTGTGTCCTGAGCCTTGTCCCAACCCCTGCATGTGTTCAAGTACATATATGTAAAATTATCTAAAATTACAATGTACTTGAGTTCAATGTGTTCAAACTTACATCAAATAATTAATTTTTTTATTAAATTTAAATGTACCTCATCTGCATATTGCGTGGGATTGCCATCATCCTCCAAATTTCCAAAGTCTAACAAATCACCATACTGCTTAAAATTTTCAAGTACACAATTTCAATCAGGAGTTAAACAACTAGAAGTTTTTAAAATGCATTACATATTTTTTTAGAACACAATTTTATGTATATTTAAATTATAAATTGAAAGTACCTGTCGTGCCTGATTGATGGCTCTACCAATGTCACTAAGATCACGAGAATGTAAAGACATCGCAGGGGGCTCTATAGCATGTACAATATTAGTGGAAAAAAGAAGTTGAATATATGTCCCATGGAAAAGTTCAGGTGCCGCAATAGCCTCAACGTGACCTGTAACATCCTGACTACTACCTAGACAAGCTAAAGGATCAATAGAAACATAATACGCATGGGATCTTGTAGGCTGATGTGGAATATCCTGAGCTACATTTGCCACCCTGTGGCTCATATGTGTACGAGGATATCGTTGTCTAATAAAGTCTTGACCCTGTCAAGATCGATCCCATGGTCCTCACTGATAACCTGATATGCTGCTAGTAAATCCAAAATTGAGAGTCTACACATTACGCAGAGCCGTGTGGGTCATATGCTCAACATTTGTAAGAGTATGTAGATCGACACAAATAAATGGATCATACGATGCAAATGTAGCCTCAGTGGGAGGAAGGTTGATCCGTGGGCGTAATAAGTATCTACCAACTCGATCAAATGAAATATGATCAATTTGCGTCATAATAGAGGCAATGTTTTCAAAAATATTCCTCTGAGTGGAGTCTGTTGCTGCCTCCCCCGCTGTTGCCAATTCCAAACGTTTTGGTAAAACCAAAAGGTTTGGGCCAACTAATGCCCTCTTGTCCACAAGCGGTGGTAAATTTAAACATCTAAACTATGGTTTGTTAGAAAAATGGCCTTTACCCTGGCCAACATGCTTGGGATAAGATGTGTAGTCCACCTCTATATATAAATGAAATTCTACATATAACTATTTGACAAAATACTGTGGCAACTCATCCTTGTGAGGTCATCTATGATGCGCTACCAACCATCTAGGGTATATGAATGGCACAACAAGAGAATATTCACACCTCGTAACCACATATCCTCTAATTTTATTTTTTCCTCTATCAAATGGGAACATGGATAACACATTTTCACCTGAAACTAATTTGGAAACTTCTCTATGTTTCACTGTGCCAGTAACACTCCTGGCAAGAGAAAAATAAAACTGCTCAATGTTGATTTCATCATAAGGATTGTATGATCGAATTGTCTCAATCATTTTATAAATCTCCTGTCTAATAGTGACTAATCTATCTCGATTAGCCAAATTGGGGGAGTTGTGAATTGTTTGCTCTAAACATTTTAGAGCATTGTCTAATCTAGCAATACTATCCTAAAAATATTTGATCTAGTTTGAGCATCTCACTCAAAACGAGGGGAATGATGAGATCCCTCATCGACCATGATATATATAAATAGATAGAGATCTGCACATCATTAAAACAAAATTACATGATGAACTAAACAAATTTAAATTGATTTTTTTTCAAAACTAAAATATATATATATATTTAAATTAAATGTAAAATTTTCAAGTTTCAAAACTAGAAAGCATTTTTAACTTTAAATGTATCTAATGAGATCTAGTTCAAACTTTATATCTATCTGAACCTATTAAATCATATATGCATGTAATATTCAACCAAGAATAAATATGGAAAAAATATATTTATCCTTTCAACCACTCTATACTAAAATTAAATCAGAATTAAAAAATACTCTTCATTACAATTGGTCACATATATAGCCTTTCTTTGTAATCAATTATTTTTTAAATAAAACACTAAATAAAAAGGTTAACATTTCCTTAATTTTTTGATAACTTAAAACATATTAAAGTAATAACTAAAATTCTTTGAAATAAATTCCTTAGGAATAAAATATAAACATTGTACATTTTGTAGGCACAATATCTCCTTTGATATCATCTTTTTCTTTCATGAAAGATGAATTTAGGCCTAGGGAATGCTATGTTTGATTAGAAACCTTGGCCTTGTAAGCATGGAATGGTTTATTTCATCATATAATTTATTTTCTTCTTCAATGAACTTAACTCAATAGTTCACCTTTTGTAACAACTTAGATAACATAAGAAATTTGACAACTCCAAAGAGACTTTTAGTACGTTTGTGTATGTACATATACACATTTATGTGTATGTCTGTATGTACATGTACATGTGGGAGTGCATGTGTACATATATATATATGTAATGTATGTATATATGTACATATGTATGCATATATGTGTATGTGTGTATGTACATGTACATACATGTACACATGTATGTATGTATAAATACATACATGTACACACATGTATGTATGTATATATACATACATGTACACACATGTATGTATGTATATATACATACATGTACACACATGTACATGACATATGTATATATATGTATATACATCAATATGTATGCATAAATATATATATATGTACATTCATGTGCATACATATACATACATATATTTATGTACATACATATATATGTATGTACATACATGTACATACACACATACACATATATGCATGTACATACATACACACATACATACATACATACATACATATATATATATATGCATACACACATACACATACATATATAATACATACATACATACACACATACACATATGTATATCTAATACATACATACATGTACACATGTACATATATGTACACATACATGTACGTGCATTATGTACATAATGTATACATGTACACACATACACATATATATGTACACACATGTACATACATATATGTATACATGTACATGTTCACATGGTGAACTAGAAATTTGGGATTTTCAATTTTGAATTTATAGAAATGTAAATTTAGGAAAAATGTATGTATGTACATACATGTACATACACACACACACACACATATATGTGTGTGTGTGTGTACACATGTACATGTATGTACACTCAAGTACATGCACATACATGTCCACACATACATCATATACACATGTGTATATGTGTATATTGTGAGATGATATTATGTTTGCTATATTTTGGGATTCAAAATTAATTTTGTGTATTCATATACTGTTTTTCATTTCAAATAGTTTAAATATAATCCATGATTAGTCAAATCTATGAGTAAAATATGTGCATCATTTTTCCCAAGAGGAATATATGACTGTCCTATTGTTTTGTTTTTCTATGCATCTTAGTAGATGTGTGGTAACATGGTTGCCAAGTCTTTAATCTATAGGATTATAAGTTCAAATAAAGAATTCAGGAGGGTAGTGTCATAAAGAATTTGAACCAATATACAATGAGACCTTTCTTACAAAGTACAATGTAAATTTAGGAAAAATGTATGTATGCACATACATATACATACACATACATTTACATATATATTTATATATTTATGTGTGTGTGTGTGTGTGTGTGTGTGTACACATGTACATGTATGTACACTCAAGTACATACACATACATGTACACACATACATACATATACACATGTGTATGTGTGTATATTGTGAGATGATATTATGTTTGCTATATTTTGGGATTCAAAATTAATTTTGTGTATTCATATACTATTTTGCATTTCAAATAGTTTAAATATAATCCATGATTAGTCAAATCTATGAGTAAAAGATGTGCATCATTTTTCCCAAGAGGAATAAATGGTTGTCATGTTGTTTTGTTTTTCTATGCATCTTAGTAGATGCGTGGTAACATGGTTTTCGAGTATTTAATCTACAAGATTATAAGTTCAGATTAAGAATTCAGGAGGGCATTTTCATAAAGAATTTGAACCAATATACAATGAGACCTTTCTTACAAAGTACAATCCAAAGATGGAAGTACCAAGTTTAGCCTCTTGTTGGAGTATTTATGGTGGGCATGGTTTCTTCTCTGGAATTTTTTTAGGGATGTGTAGAACCTTCTCACATGATAACAAATATGGAAGATCTTATTGCAAGATAGAATTAGGGAATATATGATAAATTTTTTCTCATTGCTATGATTTAAGAATTTGAATGATGAGCTCAAAAATTATTAAATAGAATCTATGACTTGGAATTGGTTTGATGATAGAATTTGCTAGTCTTTGGGTCATTCCATTTATGGAATAGTGTATCCTAGTCTAATATTGGAAACATGAACCATGTGGTGGTAGAACAACTAATTTTTTGGGCATAAATTGTTCGTGCTTTCACTACTATTTTCTCAGCCAATGCAGTTTGGGATACATACCTTTTAACAAAGGAAGTAAAGGGAACTAGAGCAAGACTCATGGCCGCAAACCTTATAGCAAGAGTACCTTCATGAATTTCTTGAGCTATTATTGGTATGTTTGCAAGTTGAAGTTTAAAAGTTTGATATTTGGAGTCTCAAAAATCTGGTAAATTCATTATAGAGGCATCCACATGCTACACTTATTACTCTTGAATAGATTTCCAAAAGGACGTGATAAGGTTATGAGTGAAAACCTTGAGCCTATAGTAAATATGATATTGAATTCCTAAAAATTTGTTGAGAAGACTCTCAGGGTTGAAAATTGAGGTTTTTGATATTGCATTGACATATCCAAAGACAGTAAAAAAATCCTTCAAGAATGACATAGTTTGAAGTTGATAAATGTTTGCAAAATCCTTTAGGAAATGCACCTTTACCTATGATTAGATTCAGCAAAGGAAACTTCTACAGTTTAATCAAAGCATGTGAACATTACAAGTGAAAAATAATGCATACAAAGATAGCCATATGCATGGAAAGAGTTTTCCATACTAAAAAAGTAGAGGAAATTCCACCAAAAGCCATGAATAGAGATTTTATCATCTTTTTCTCACAAAACCCAAAATTTCTAATCCACCAGAGAAAACAACACAAATTTTCATAACATTCAGCCAATAAAATGGAATTCGATTAGAATTTATTTCAACAAATCAATGAAACCCTAACTCCAAATACATCTCAAAAAACTCTCAGACGAAATACAACCCACAAAACTAAAATAAAAGAATAAATCATATGACCACGAGTAGAACCTGGGTATGTATGGGTGTTGTTGGTCTTGACCTCGGCCGACGAGCTCTTGTCTTGAACACTTTCGCTTGAGCATGCAAAATGGCTGGGCTATGATTTTATTTATTTTATCTCGACATTTTCGGTCAGTTCCTTTTTCAGCCAAGAGGGTTTCAGCTGAAAGCCACTCGGTCGAAAAGGTACTGACACGTAGGCACCATGTCACTGCCTTGTGGCTTCAGTTGAAACCCTCTTGGCCAAAAACATGTCGACCGAAAGTAATTCATTCGGAATTACTTTTTTGGCTGAAAGTGTGACATAGTTTTGTGATTTTACCTAGTTAAGATTTAAGGCTTTGTCATAAAATATTTTGGTCTGACTTAGGTAATATTAACTGATAAAGAAAAGTAGGATGACCGACAAACCTAAATAATTAATAAAATCTCAACCATTGATTTTTGAAAATCTAACGGTTCTAGTGTAATTCTGGAGGTTTCAATTCACAAATCTAGTGTTTGAGAGATATACTTCTGGAATGCAACTACAACCATCCATCAAAAATTCATCGAACGGTCATGGTACATAATGTCGCGTGGTTGTTGAAACTTGGAACCTTAGAACCAAAGTCTAAAGTTTCGAAGTTTTCAAAACCTGCGACCCACCGACTACAAAGATGACCAAAAAAGACTTGCAACTACGGTTAGGAAAATTTGCAATGACACTTCGCCACTACATTTTTTTTATTAGTTTGATATTATGTTTAAATCGCCAATGTTTTTTTCTTAATCATTTGAAAATAGGTTTAATTCGCCAATGAATTTTATTTTTTAGTTTGAAAAAAAGTTTTAATCGCCAACAAAATTATTTTATCTAATTGAAAATAGGTTTAATTCCCCAATCAAAATATTTTATTGGTTTGAAAATAGATTTTAATCGCCAATGGAAAAAATTTAGTGGTTTTAAAAAAAAATCATTTCACCAAGATTTTCCACAAACTTCTAGCAATTAGAAAAGATTCACCAATGGACATTATTTTTTTCATGAAAAAGGAAAAAAATTGCCACTAAAATTAATACTTTTATCGGGAAGTATACAAGATTCGCCAGGATTTTACACCTTCGCCGAGGGGGGTTTCTTAAAGTTTTTCCTGGTCTTCAACACACTGAAACACCGCTATCACAACTTACTCACACCCACTTGTGCTCTTATGATTTGTGGCACTCTTTTGTCACTTTGCATCACACTGTCATACAACTTTTCGCAGTTCAACTTGCTTTTATACTATTCTCAACCTTAGAGACATTTACCGAGGTCGGCCACAAAAGACCGATTCATAAATTCAAATTAGGTCGGCAACTCTAAATTCCCGCAGTGGAAAGGAATAAGAGTGGACCAATAAGATTATTTTCTTGAATCTTCTACATGCTTCCTTAATTAAATTTTATTCTTCGAATGAAGTGTAAACACCAGGTCAGCCAAACCTAATGAAAACACAAATTATCAATGATGCACACGCTTCCCAAGAATATAACAAACAGACAATGCAACATGATTCATTATGCATGAGAATACATATCAGAACCTTCCAGATACATCCGCAGCAAAAACAATAGGCTTCAATCACTGAATTTATTTCACCAGACAATCCAAACTATGTAGACGCACACTAAAATACTAAAACATGATTTATGGATGAACAAAATACAAACCTCTTTTCCTAAGCATAAAAAAGACCTTCACAAAGCATATCCCAGATCTGCAAGATCTGAAACAAAATAGCGAAGGACTGCAGAGCAGAAACATTTCTCCCATTCCTTAGAAGATTAAACTTGTTGGTAGAACACACATACCGGTGAACACAACTTCCATGTACCATCTCACTAGAGGCTGAAACTCAACATATAACACCATAAAATCACCTTAATTAAACTTCACAACCACATAGGCATAGGATCAACATAGGAGAAATCTGGAGCACATATCAGAGCACATTCTGAACATTTTCATCACTCTGACTTGTTTTCTATATTAATTTTCTCAAAAGCACTTGGAAACTCATAAAACCAACATACCTGCAATACCATAAAGATAGCTCCATGTACTCACACCATCTCACCAGCATCTCAACCATACATATGTAATCCACAACATACTGAACAGTGTTGACATCAATGACAACATGAATGACAACACCACCAAATTAGCTCATACTTTCAACATTCTATTGGTTCTTTCTTGATTGTGAGGGTAGTCATAAGCTCTATGCCTCTCTTCACTAGATCGAAAAAAGGTTCCATGAAAGCCACCTCTTCTGAATCCTCTACCCAATCTTCCTGTACCTCTTGGATTTTGATTTATGGGAGGGTGATAATTTTCTGATTTTTGATTTTTTCTGCTACCTTGGTCTTCAAATTTCTTATTTTTTCTGATTTCCATCATAACTTCTTCCTTCACTTCTTCCATGACATCTTCCTCTTTGTTTACTTTCAAATTTTCCATTCAATCTTTCTTCAACTTTCAATGAAAACTGATAAGTGTCTTCAATGGTGTTCATTCTCACCAATGCAAATTCTTCATATATACTAGGTTTTAGCCCATTAATGTAACAAGCTACTTTCTCCTTATTTGATTTTAAATGTCTCATTCGAATCAGGACCTTGTGAAATTCTTCTATATATTCTTCCACCATCCTCATTCTTTGTCTCAATCTCTACATCTTTTTGAGCAGCTCCAATTCATAATCTACTAGGATGAATTGTCTCTTCATTTTTGCTACCACTCTATCCCATCTAGAGATTTTTTATTTCCCTTGTCTTCCTCTTTCAATCTGGATTTCTTTCCACCAAATGCTTGCATGGCCTTTTAGCTTTTTTTTCCATACCTCACTCTATGAGTTCCTTCAATCTCTTCAAACTTGAAAAACTCTACCATGTCATTAATCCAATCTATAAACTCTTCAGGATTTAGGCTTTTGTTGAAGGTTGAAACCTCCATTTTTGGTTTCTTTCCAATGTTTGATATTTCTCTCAATAGTCTAATTCTCCAGGATTAATTTTTTCCTTTTCTTCCTCTTCCACTTGCTCTTCGTTTTCATCTTTAGTACCATCTCTTTCTCTATGCACTTCTCTTCTACGAATCTCTTCCTACAAAGTTTTTAATTGTCTTATGAGGGCTCTAATTTCATCTCTAGGAGGGTCTCTTCCTCCACCACCTTTTCCTCTACCTCTACCATGGTTGGAAACTCTTGGAGGCATTTTAATCTTCACCTACAACTCACAGGTCCTGCGACAAACTGCCTCTCTTTGGCACTCTATTTACAGGCTCAAGATGACACACTCTGGTATCATTGATGAAAAGGAAAACTCTCCCTTTCAAATATGATTACAAAACTTCACAAAAAATATCACATGAAGGATGCTAACACATAACAAGAACATAATTTGGAAGAGAAAATCTACAACTTTTATTATCTTCAAATATGCAAAAGATTACAAAATATTGAAGCTCATGGGCTCCTCTTCAATCTCACATGCAATACCTGCAAAAAATATTTCTTGAACAATCTGGAAAAAATTCAGTAGCATCTGGGTATGCAATCTTCACTTCTCCAAGCCCCCCTCAAAACTGAAAAAGGCATGAATAATTTAGATGAAGTAGAAGGAGAAAACAACTCATAGTTTGCCAAAACCACCAACTAAGACCACCTTGAGAAAAGTACACTCAACCTTGGGAGTAGAAAATCTGCCATGAGGAAATGTGGTCGAATGCATGTCATCCCTTTCTTGGGTGCCTAGACACTTGGCCAATCAAATTTGAAATGCTATGACAACTTACACCTCTTACAAATTCCTTACAACATGTCATAATAGTTGTTTTATGAAAAGACATGCAAACAACATGCAATATTTGGTAGCCCACTTTATGACAACATATGATACATGTACATACAAATATGACTCTTTGACCTCCTCCAAAAGTGGGATGCCCAAAAGGAATATTCCCTTACAAGATACTTTTACCGAATTACTGAACTACCAAGACCTTTTCCCCATTGGTTTTACATTCACATTTCCACACAAAGTGAAAATACATTGTTGTAAATGAAATTATTATTTTCCTATCACATAGGACTTTATTAAAACCAAAAACCAAAATTAAAATATTTTTGGTGACACAGGATTTCCTTTACACCTTGGGTGCTCCTGCATCATCTATATATCTCCTAAATTCTAGTCCAAAGAGTATGAGGACACTCAAAATTAACAATAGCATTCAAGATGTCATCATCAACATGCATTGCAATAAATCCTAAGACATGATCCATTTTTCAATTCCAAGAAAAGTTATTACTAGCTCTACCTGGGGGAGGTACATGATCATACAAATGTGGCAACAATTGAAGCCATCAAAGATGTTTTATGATGAAATATCTCCATTGTTTATAGTTTCCACTTTTCAATATAATCAGAAAAGGGTGAAATGAAAACCCCATAATGAAATATGATAAATATCTAAAATTACAAAGAAATTAACCTAACAACAATTAGAAACCCCTAAACTTGATGTATACTACAAATGAAGCCTTCCCAAATTGACAGAACCTATCCAAGAGTTAGGATGTCCAACTAATTAGTCACAATGCCAAATATGAAAAATAATGAATAAATAATACATGAGATTGAATTTGGAAAAAAAGCATAGGCACAATAATAGAGCTCCATAACACCATTTCAATGCCACAAAAAACATGAAAAATGGAGATCTAGGAAAAAAGTTATGAGCTTGGAGGTCCAAATGGGGATCTAAATTCAAACAGAAATACAATATTTCAGGAGTAAATTATGATAATAATACTTGACCACTAAAAAGTGCTCTGAACCAGCTTTTTAACGATATCTCATTTCCAAAAATTTGATACCCGAGTCCAAAGTTATGACAATTTTAATAAAAATTACCCAATTAAGACATGCGGGGCCAAAATTAAGTCCTTTAAGGGCTAGCAGGTGGTCCCCATGTGACCAAAAGCTAGTGGAAAGGGATGAGAACTGGTATGATGGCCATTTAATTTCCAAATTTAACATAGTCCACTGTGACGGTCATTTGGTCACAAATTTAAGATAATTGCCCGATTTTTTTGAAAAATCACCAAAATAATTTTTTCTTCAAAATATGAAGTATTTTATATGAAAATGTTGGAAATAGTGTGCCTCAATCTCATAGGCTGAAACCTCTAGAAGTGCAAAGTTGGTATGACCTTCATTGTGTCTGGCTGACTAGCAGATGTGAAACCTTTTGAAATGTTCTGATCCCTGTGACTTTGTTAATGTCTTGCCGACTGGTGTTATCGCTGTGACAGTCTCTATCTCTCACCACTTGGGGAGATCTCTGGCCGACAGGCCATTCTTATCGTATATCGGGGAGACTCTTGGCCAAAAGGCTTATCTTGGTATGAAGTCTTATCGAGATGGTTTGTCTCGCCGATAAGGTGCTACACTTGGAGTCTTCAGGGTAACACGGAGGCTTCGCTATGAACTCTTGGCGACATATGTTAGTCTCACCGATGCTCATCGGGGTAACATGGAAGTCTCGGGATGAAGTCTTAGCGACAAGTGTTTGTCTCAGCGATGTTATATTTTGTTATCGGTATGACTCCTAGCGACTGGTGGTCTCGGGGTAACTTGGAGACTTCAGTAAGAACTCTCAATGATAGCGATATGTCTCGCCGACAGTTGAATATCAGTGTAACCTCCTGGCGATAGCGGTAAGTCTTGCTAACTGTTGGACATCTCGGAATAACATGAAGGTTCGGTATGATCTCTTGGCGAAGGATGATAGTCTTGCCGATGGTAATACTCTTGTCTATGTGACTTTGGAAATTCGGTGTGATGTCTCATCGATGAAAATGCTGAGGTCGATGCAGCTTGTGAACTTGGTATAACGTCTTGCCGATAGTAAAGACTCTTGGCGATAATGACGATCTGGCTTTGTGGTATCGAGGAGACACAGTTAGTGTCTCACCGACATGCGAATACGTTTTGAACGCCTTTGACTGAGTGATGACTGTCCTACGTGGTTTTTCCTCGACCAATCAGAGAAGCCGAATGGGAACCGCTAGTAGTTGGACTATTGCGGCCGTTACTGAGAGGAAGCTCGACAGATACGGGTGTCATGGGTATACTATGGAGTTGCAGATGATGTTCGGTTCGATAGATTGTTGTGTGGTTGTATGATCAATGGATGAATTCGAGTCTGAGAGCATTGTAATGTAAATGTTATGTACGAGGTTGATCATTGTGAAGGCTACTGTAATTTGACATCAGAAAGATAAGTCAGATCTCTGTATGTAATCTCCATTACTATAATACAAAGTGACTTCTCTTGGTGTGATGAGTTTTTCTCCCATAAGGGTTTTCCCACGTAAATCTGGTGTTCATGTGTGTATGTTTAATTCTCTGTTTCTGCTATTGCTTTCAAGTGTATCTTAATTTGACAGTAATTGAAAATTTAAAAGTATCTCTGCATTCTTCCCTAAGTTTTTGACGTTAGGAGAGTTGTTTCTGCACTTAGCTTTCCTTACAAGTGGTATCAGAGCCTGGCTAGTTGTGTTATCCTTGTGGGTACGTTGGGTTTTTTGAGTCAATTTCTGTTTAGTGGAAGTCTTGTAGAAGTTTGTTAATTCTAATTACAGGCTAAGATGGCAAGCACATCAGGAAAGATTGAAATAGAGAAATTCAATGGCAGCAATTTTGAGTTGTGGAAACTTAAGATGGAAGATTTGTTGGTTGATCATGATCTTTGGATTGTTGTGTCTGGAGTGAAGCCTATAGGCATGAAGCAAGAAGATTGGGACCTTGCAGATAGAAAATCTAAGGGGCTGATAAGGCTCTGTTTGGCAAACTTCGTTCTTTTGAATGTGCATGAAGAGAAGACTGCATCTTCCTTGTGGAAGAGACTGGCATCTATTTATCAGGGGAAGTCCTTGGTGAATAAATTGTTCTTGAGGAAGAAGCTGTACACTTTGAGAATGCAGGAAGGAGGGTCTGTTGCTGATCATTTGAATGCATTCAACATGTTGATTACACAGTTAACATCTATTGGTGTGAAGATTGATGAAGAGGATTGTTGTATGCTGATACTATGTTCTTTGCCAGATTCTTGGGATCACCTGGTGATGGCTATTGGGAGTACAACATCCAGTTTCAAGATGGAAGATGTTGTTTCTTCTTTGTTATCAGAAGAGATGAGAAGGAAATCTTCTGAGATGGCGAATGAGGCTCTTGATGTTAGAGGCAGATCGAAAGATAAAGGCAAGAAGAAGGACAAGAAGTCCAAATCGAAATCAGAGGGGAGATCAAAGTCTCCTGGCAAGAAGTCCAAGGTGAAGTGCCAGAATTGTGGGCAACCTGGTCATGTCCGAAAGGATTGTAAAGAGGAGAAGAAGAAGAAGAAGTATTCTTCCGACAATGATTCTTCTCATAGTGATGCAGATGCCTTATGTAATGCCCCACCACACAAACCTAGGGGAAGTTGCAATTTACTACACAAACGAACTTATTTTTTTTGTTTAAGAACAATTAACATGCAAGTTTTCTAACCATTGCCAACCAATCCCCTAAGGTTACAAGACTGAGTTACTTAAACCCAAACAAGAAACATGAATTATAACCATAACATTTAATTACTTAACAATTTAGGTTCACATACATTCCATACGTAATAAGCTACATCAAAGAATATGAAGTACCACATGATTCCAATAATATAATTTACAACAGAATTACAACACTCATTCCCCGAATGAGATAAATCCAATAAGCATGATTACATATTATAAATTCCACCTCGATAACAAATGAGGGGTGATAAAATACAAGATCAACTGAATGAATAAAGCATGAAAGCAACAGGAACCCACGAGCTCTCTAACTGGAAACCTCGTCCACACAAACAAGAAGATGAACCAACGGATTAAGGTGCACATTCCACCCAACCATGTGATACCTGAAGGCTCACCCCCCGTGCTAGGAGATAGTAACAAGGAATCCATCACAAGACCATCTACCTCTAGACACAGGCTAATACACAACTGAACTAAAGCAAATAGAAATACCAAAACACCTAACACAAAGGTTACAATGCTTCCAGAGAACAAAGATCATGTACATCATTTGTACACCACACAATAACTGACTGACTGCTGACGTAGGAAGAGTGTCATACATAAATTTCTATGAGTTACCCTAGCTCAACCTTCCTAGGCTACCGGACCCCCATCTTGGGTTACCCTGGCTTGCCTCTACTAGCTGCTAGACCCTCATGCAAAACTATGCGTCTCATCTCATCTCGAGCCTTAACAAACGCATGCTTCATGAGAGAGCATTCATTATCTTTATTAGTGTGAAAGTTCCCCATTGATTCTTTTAAATTATCACTTAATTAAACCCTAGGTGAGTTACCCTGGCGCCCCTTTGTGTGCCGGACCCCCACAAAGAGCCACTCTCCTAACGACAACACACACGGTACAAAACCATAATACAATGGGTAAGCTAGATAAGACGACCTCTCCAATTCCAAGGAGGCAATGAAAAAAGGAAACTCACTCCAAACACTAGAGGAAAAAAAAATACAAACCCACTCCTTCCAAAGGAGGCACAAACCACATAACCCTCTCCTAATCCCAAGGAGGCTCAAACCATCCCTGTTCGTGAAAACCGGGTAAGGCAACAGGTTATAACTATACACATTTCCCAAGGAAATTTGCAAACCAAATCCCCACAAAGAACATCCCAACCTAGAATAACTCTTCTGGAAGACTTACTAGACAAATAACCCCATTTTCCCAACATCGAGAGAGAATGAAAACATCATTTAGAAAGCAATTCAGGCAACTCAATAATCTAATGTTAGGGTTTCCTAAACCCAAGCCAAACATCAACATAATGCATGTAAACAATTAATTATTTAACCTTATTAGCACATACCCACAAGTAATAAACTTCATTGCAACGTTAAGGAATTTAAACTAATAATCTAATTTCATTTGCTCACACATACTAAATGATTAAAAACAATCTTTTTAAATAAAAACGTTTGATTAAACATCAACTTCATTTCATCTATACAAATGAGATAATCATTTCAAAATTCCTATTTTAGATATTAAAACATCATTTAAACATATGCCTCTAAAATATTATTTTTATATTCCAAGATTTTCTGATTATTCATAATTATCAAAATTAAATCCTTAAATAAATCATTTGAATATAATATCAATTTGTGCATCAATTAACATAAAATAACCATTTCAAAAATCAATAAATTTAAATACATAATTATTGTTTAAATATATAAATATCTTTAAATCAAACAATTAAAAATTGCCACATTACAAATTATTTAATTATTTATTTCAGAAATCCATCTAAATCCTCAATTATTAAATTCACTTTCCAATTTAATAATTAATTATTCAAAAAAATATACACACAAATATATATTATATATATATTCAAAATAATATATACAATATATATATATATATATATATATATATATATATATATATATATATTATATATACATTTAAAAAAAAAAAAACATATATATATAAAATAAATATATATACATATATATATATATTATATAATATATATTATATATATATAATTAAATAATATATATATAATATATATATTATATAAAATACATAATATATATATATATAAATATATATTTATATTTTAAAAAATAAAAATAAAATTGAAATAAAATTAAAAAAGCAACCAAAGGCTGTTGCGCAACCTCCAAACGAGGGACGCAACCCTTGTGGGGACTGCGTAGTAGCCCCTCCCCTTTGGGAGTCGTTGCCTGTGGAGGCAGACTAGCGCCTCCACAACGCCTCTCATGGGGCTTGTGGGGACAGTCCCCACTCCTCCCCCCATATAATATAAATTTTATTTTAATTTATATATTTTTAATTTAAAACAAAACATACTCCCCTGCACAACAAAAAAAAAAAAAAAACCATAACAGAACAAGACAGATTTTTTTTTAATAGAAAAATTACCCAGTAAGAAAAATATGATTTTAAAGCATATAAAATTATATATATATATATATATATATATATATATATATATGTGTTTCCATTTTGTTTTTAACCAAATTGGGCAATTTTTCCTGAGGAGAAAACTAAGAAGAAGGATTTTGAACACAATATCATGGTATAAAATTCTGGGTTTTCCTCAAATTGAACAGGGAAGTTTAAACTTTTCATTTGATCCCTTCCAAATTTTTATTGCTAGTTTTAAAAAAAATTCTCATGGGTTTTAATTGAAATTCCAAACAGCAGTTCAAGGATTTTTTTCAACAGCAAACATAGATTGAAACTCATTTCAAAATGAAAGAAAACAAAATAAAATCAAAGAGGGAACCTAGTTTTTCTCCAAAGCTTGCAGACTTTAACAATGGTGTTTTCAATTCCTCTTTTGAATCCAGCTCAAGCAATAATTTCAATCTCCTTCACAGATCCAAGCAAAGCCACAGCCAAAAAACTCCTTCCCCAAATTGCACATTGAAAATTATATATAATTCTATTTTACTAAAATAGAGTTTTTTCCCCAAATTGGTCAAACCCCTAAAATATCCCCACCAACTAAATTTATTGAACAACTTGGAGATATTTCCAATTTTCTTTTAAATTTAAAACAATTTTACTTTCTATTTCAAATCTCATGCATTTTTGAAATTTTCTTTTTAAACAAAAGAATTCCAAGTTTGCAAAGAATTAATTTTATCTACAATTTCAAAAAGTGAAATTTAAAACACATTTCTATTTTTCTTTTAATTTAACTTTAAGTATCCAACATGATTTCCATTTTCATTTTAAATTTGAATCTAAATATACAATAATGCCAAACAACTTATTTCATTTAATTTATCAATGTTAACCTAGTTAATCAATAAAATAAAAATTATTTTATTAATTAAATCAAATTAATCAATAAAATAAATAACATTTCAACATTGCAACAAGCTACATTTAAACATCATTTTAACTACACCCATCATCTTATAACCTTTAAAATTTGAGATTAAATAAATACACAAGGTGAAATGGACCAAATTAAAACAACTAACCCGACAACAACCCGACGACACACTATGACTAGGGTGACAACTTGGCACGAAAAACCTAGCTACTATCTCCCAATCGATTACCATTGGCCAATGGTCATGCTCAAACCTGTGAACCAGGTGGAGTCAATGTCATGTACCTGTCAACCTGCAAACAAAGAGTACATCGAACATGCATATATATATATATATATATATAATAAGATCAAACACACCGTGAAGAGGAAATATCATAATCGTAGGGCACTCGCAAGCGAGTGATACAATCTCGTCCCCTTCACCAATACACAATTACTAACTGATGATCCTAACATCAATGATATGATCAACAGCATAAAACATCATTAAATGAAATATCTTCTAAGTTAATCCAAAACATGCCATAAAGATAACATCAAAATAAAATAACATCACATCAAACTATAACATTCACATCATTTAACAATTGCAATCAAAAGTAACCAAGTTCCAAAGTCACAACATAAACATAACGGCATAACAAAAACCACATACAAAGAATAACATTGCCGATAAAAGAGCCAAAATGGAGGGGTGTTACACCTTCATTGCAGCCTTGGCCACGCAGGCATCAGATGATGTCTAGTTGATTGATTCTGGAGCATCTTTCCACATGACATCTCATAGAGGCTGGTTCACAAAGTATGAAAAATACGATGGTGGAAAGGTGTATTTGGAAAGTGATTCATCATTGGAGATTGTTGGTCGTGGAAGAGTCAAAATTCAATTCCCTGATGGAAGAGTGAAGGGAATTAATGATGTAATGCATATACCAGGTCTGGCTCAAAATTTACTTTCTGTTAGTATGCTGAATGATATTGGAGTGCAAGTCACGTTCTCTGGGAATGGCTGCAAGATGACTAGAGGCTCTATGGTTCTAGCAAGAGGTGCTTGTGTTGGTACCTTGTATAAGCTGGATGCACATGTTCAATGCAATAGTGTCTCTGCCAAGTCACAGAAAGCTACTCATGGAGGAAAAGAGGGAAAAGTTCCTGATGGTGTAAACTCTATGGAAGTTAAACTTCCAGCAGAAAAGACTATGCTCTGGCATCATAGGCTAGGCCACATTGGTGAGAAAGGTTTAGAAACATTAAAGAATAAAAACCTGGTCGAGGGGCTTGAAGATTGTAACCTCGAATTTGAATTCTGTGAACATTGTATATATGGTAAACAACACCGTGTTTCATTTTATTCCAGTCCTCATAAATCTTCTGGTTTGCTAGATTATATTCATTCTGATGTATTTGGTCCAGTGAATGTTCCTTCTTTTTCTAAGTCAAGGTACTATGTATCGTTCATTGATGATTATTCGAGAAGAACATTTGTTTATTTTTTGGAAAGTAAATCAAAAGTGTTCAGTCGGTTTAAGGAATTTAAGAACCTTGTAGAAAATCAGACTGGAAGAAAAATAAAATATTTAAGGACTAATAATGGTGGTGAATTTTGTTCTGATGATTTCGAGAGGTACTGTAAAGATCATGGAATTAAAATACATAAAACTACACCTTACACTTCGTAAAAAAATGGAGTTGCAGAAAGGTTCAACATGACAGTGATGGAAAGAGCACGAAGTATGTTGAGCAGTGTTGGCTTGGAGGAGAAGTTCTGGGCTGAGGCAGTTGCTACAACATGTTACTTGATAAACCGTTCTCCGAATTCCGCTCTTGTTGAGAAAACACCTTTGGAAGCATGGTCTGGTAAGAAGCCCTCTTTAAGACACATTTGAGTTTTTGGTTGTGAGGCATATGCACATGTTTCGTATGAGAAAAGATCTAAATTGGAGAACAAGGCTGTCAAATGTATTTTTATTGGTTATAGTGTTGGCATAAAAGGATACAAGCTTTGGAATCCTGATACAAAGAAGGTACTTTACAATAGAAGTGTTATCTTTCAGGAGCTAAAACCTTCTACCTTGGATCTGTAGTCAGAGACAAAAACAGAAAACAAAAAGGATGTAGTTGAAGTTCCTCCAACACTAGATAAAGAGGAATTGAAAATTCAAAATGTAACTGAAACTGAGGAGAGCTCAAGTAGTTTTGAAAGTTCTGAAGAAGAAGAAGAACCTCAACCTCAGCAAGTGAGGAGGTCAACTCATGAAAGAAAGAAACCTGATGGTATGGGTTTTCTTTGATAGATTCTACTTGTGCCTATGCTTTAATTTCTAGCACTTATGAGCCTAGGACTGTGAAAGAGGTATTTAGAATGTCTAATTCAAACTCTTGGTTGGAAGCCATGAATGAAGAAATGACATCATTAGAAAAGAATGATACTTGGAGTTTGGTTCCCTTGCCTAAAGGCAGAAAAGTTGTTGGCTGCAAATGGGTATTTAAAAAGAAAATAGGTCTGGATGGCAGTGTGGAAAAATACAAGGCGAGGTTGGTTGTGAAGGGATATTCCCAGGTAGAGGGAATTGATTATGGGGAGATTTTTTCTCCTATAGCTAAGCTGACGTCCATTAGATTTATTTTATCACTTGCAGTAGCATATAACTTAGAGGTCGAACAGATGGATGTGAAGACATCATTTCTTCATGGTGATCTTGAAGAAGAGATTTATATGTCCCAGCCTGAGCACTTTGTGGAAAAAGGTAAAGAAAGATTGGTTTGCAAGTTGAATAAATCTTTGTATGGGTTAAAGCAGTCCCCTAGAATGTGGTACCAAAAGTTTGACACATTTGTTTTGTCATTGGGATTTGTAAGATCAAAATATGATCATTGTGTGTATTACAAAGCTAAAAGTCATCAAGTTCTTATTATTGCTCTCTATGTTGATGATATGTTGTTCATAAGCAATAGTAAGTTGATGATTTCTGATCTTAAGTCTCGGTTGTCTGCTAAATTCAAATGAAAGATCTTGGTGCAGCCGATTATATTGGGTATGGAAATAACCGAGAGATAGGAATAGTAAAGCTTTGGCTCGGTCGAGTAAGTATATCAAGACTGTTCTAGAGATTTTGTATGAATGATTGCAAGTAGCTAGTTGTTCTAGTTTTAGAGGCGAAGCTATCTTGTTGATCGTCCAAAATCTCCTCTTGAGATGGAGGACATGACTAGTGTACCCTATGTTAGTGTGGTTGGCAGTCTTATGTATGCAATGGTCTGTATAAGGCCAAACATTGCCCAAGCAGTGGGAGTACTTAGTCGGTTTATGGCTAATCCTGGAAGGACACATTGGGATGCTGTGAAAAGAGTATTTAGATATTTGAAGGGAACTTCAGAATATGCTTTGTGTTACCATGGGAACTTGGTTGAATCACAGAGGACTCTCAGCATTCGAGGCTATGTGGATTCTGATTGGGCAGGGGACATTGACAACAGAAGATCCACCAATGGATATACTTTCATGTTGAATGGTGGTGTAGTGAGTTGGATGAGTAAGTGGCAAGCTATAGTCGCTTTGTCCACTAGAGAGGCAAAATACATGGCAGCAACACATGCCTGTAAAGAAGCAATCTAGTTAAGACGTTTGTGTTCTAACATTGGTTTTGATGCAGGGAAAATAAAAATTTATTGTGACAGTCAGAGTGCTATCTGTTTGGCAAAGAATCCTAATTTCCATGCCAAGATGAAACATATAGATGTACAATATCACTTTGTATGAGATGTGGTGGAGGATGGAAAGGTTTCATTAGAAAAAGTGGATACTCTGGAGAATGTTGCAGATGCATTGACGAAGCCAGTGAGCACAGACAAGTTCAGGTGGTGTGCCCATTCGATGGGCCCTAGTGCCCATGAATTTCATTAGTTTTGTTGTGCTCTAGAGGTGCCTGTGTGATCTTCGTCAAGTGGGAGATTGTTGGAAATAATGTGCCTCAATCTCACAGGCTGAAACCTCTAGAAGTGCAAAGTTGGTATGACCTTCATTGTGTCTGGCCGACTAGCAGATGTGAAACCTTTTGAAATGTTTTGGTCACTATGACTTTGTTGATGTCTTGCCAACTAGTGTTATCACTATGACAGTCTCTATCTCTCACCGCTCGGGGAGATCTTTGGCCGACAAGCCAGTCTTATCGTATATCGGGGAGACTCTTGGCCGAAAGGCTTATCTCGGTATGAAGTCTTATCGAGATGGTTTGTCTCACTGACAGGGTGCTACACTTGGAGTCTTCGGGGTAACACGGAGGCTTCGCTATGAACTCTTGTCGACATATGTTAGTCTCACCGATGCTCATCAGGGTAACATGGAAGTCTCGGGATGAAGTCTTAGCAACGAGTGTTTTTCTCAATGATGTTATAGTTTGTTATCGGTATGACTCCTAGTGACTGGTGGTCTCAGGGTAACTTGGAGACTTCGGTAAGAACTCTTAGTGATAGCGATATGTCTCGCCGATAGTTAAATATTGGTGTAACCTCCTGGCGATAGCGGTAAGTCTTGCTGACTGTTGGACATCTCGAAATAACATGAAGGTTCGGTATGATCTCTTGGCGGAGGATGATAGTCTTGCCGATGGTAATACTCTTGTCTATGTGACTTTGGAACTTTGGTGTGATGTCTCATCGAATGGCGATTGTCTTGCTAATGAGAATGCTAAGGTTGATTCAGCTTGTGAACTCGGTATAACATCTTGCCGATAGTAAAGACTCTTGGCGATAATGATGATCTGGCTTTGTGGCATCGGGGAGACATGGTTAGTGTCTCACCGACATGCAAATACATTTTGAACTCTTTTGACCGAGTGATGACTGTCCTACATGGTTTTTCCTCAACCAATCAGAGAAGCCGAATGGGAACCGCTAGCAGTTGGATTGTTGTGGTCGTTATTGAGAGGAAGCTCAACAGATAGGGGCATCATGGATATACTCTGGAGTTGCAGATGATGTTTGGTTTGATGGATTGTTGTGTGGTTGTATGATCATTGGATGAATTCGAGTCCGAGAGAATTGTAATGTAAATTTTTTGTACGAGGTTGATCATTGTGAATGTTGCTGTAATTTGACATTAGAAAGATAAGTCAGATCTTTGTATGTAATCTCCATTACTGTAATACAAAGTGACTTCTCTTGGTGTGGTGGGTTTTTCTCCCGTAAGGGTTTTCCCACGTAAATCTGGTGTTCATGTGTGTATGTTTAATTCTCTATTTCTGCTATTTCTTTCAAGTGTATCTTAATTGATTGTAATTGAAAATTTAAAAGTATCTCTGCATTCTTCCCTAAGTTTTTGACGTTAGGAGAGTTGTTTCTGCACTTAGCTTTCCTTACAGAAAATGGGGGGTTTTAGGCCTTTCGAATGTAATAGAAGGGTCAATTTTGGCCCATAGTGCTCTAAAAATTTTGATACCTCTTGAATCTGGTAACCACTTTCCAACTTCAAACCCTTGCAGATATGGCAAAATATGTCAGATTTTGATGAAATAAAAGTCAATATTGAATTTCTTAGATTCCTTTGACTCAATGGTGATCTCAGATTACCTCCAACATGCACCAAAATTAACCTACAATAAAAACCTCAAATAAAAAACCCCAAATCTAGTATTTCTTTCAAGCTTTTCTGATTATCCAAGTCATCATATTATGCAAGAGAAGAGCATATTCAACCTTAATAAAAATAGCCAAGATCTCTCACTAGGAATAGCTCAACCCTCAGATTTGAGAAGGGTTTTACAAGGTTTTTCTCTAATACCATGTAAGAGTTAAAGATTAGCTCTATACCCAAGACCACTTGCAGAAATAATGAAAACCTTCTACAAGAGGGTATGCAAGAATATGAGCTTGCTTGATATTAAGACCTATAGAAATGATGATGATGTCTGAAGTATATTACATATGAGTACAATGACCTTGCTTATATAGGAAAAGTAAGGAATATGATTGAACATGATTGTGACATGTGACTTAATCCTATGACATGTGACAACTAACAACCTAACTACCTAGGAATAAAGCATTACAAGCTAGATAAGATAACTTCTAGACATGCCAATAATACTTCTCTAAAGTATATTATATCCTAAGTAAACTTAACATGTGAATAAGTCCCCTAAGTCCCTAGCAAGATAAATTACTAGGTACAAGAAATATATTCACACCAACAGTTTCATCCAAATTAGACATTGTGAGGTTAGGTAACCAAAAAATTTCTTGTACAGTTTGATTGGATATTTTTCACATTGTACACTTTTGATGTGGTTTGGAGTCAAATAGACATCGTTATTGCATTTAGGCTAGTAAAGAACCCATATACCAATTGTTCATTCATTATTATTCAAGAATTTTTACTAGAGGAACTTTTTTTTCATAGAGACATGGTTGAAAGCCATATGAGTTGTTGCATAGGTAGATGCAAGTCTGACACAAAAATATTAAAAAAATGGATGCTTTAATATTTTTTGTAGTCTCAAAAAATAAAAAATATATTTTTTAATTTTCATATGAAGTGCATTTGGAAAAGGGGAATTTTTTTAGGCACTTACATAATCTTGTTTAATACCTACATTAGCCAACTATTGCACATTAATTGTCTTCTACTTGGTTCAATTTATGGCATCACTAGTTTCTCTCTAAATTTGGTAGTTCTATTTAATTTGAATTACCTCCCAAGTTTATTTGCCAAAAATTTCTACATTTAGAAAATGTTTTGTAGGTTATATTGGGTCCCAAAACCATTGCTCCACTTCCTAGAGTATGGTCTCACTCACAAGGTTAGGGTCGTCATCAAGTGGGTGAAATTAGCTTATCAATAGAATACTAGAGGGTTTAAGGTAAACTCTACAAGAGTGGGGTTTCCCTCCTACACTTTGAGATTAACTTAGATTCAAGAGGGTATTCCTAGAGGTTAGAATATAAGATAAACAAATGAAATTCATAGTTAAACCCAAATCGTTGATTCAACCTCAAATTTGTCACTAGGCTAAGAGCAATTAACTACCTTATTGCCTTTATATAGATGATTTAATACCTTTTAAATGAGTGCAAGGTGGGGGTGAGTTGCATCATTCACATAAATTAATAAGTGTTATTCTTTGTATTCGATGATATCATAGACTACACAAACTAGAATTGAACTAGAGAAGTGTTTAATGATCTATTTTGATATGTGTGACTGGAGAAAGTACACAAAGATCTATCCCAATCCAAGGGCAATAAAGTCACAATAGATAGGGAAATATGGCAATAGAAAATAACAAACAACTGATATATGCATTAAAATGCATCAAATATATATTATTATCAACTTAGTATACTTGGCCATCCATTAATGTATTGTTCAAACTCAGATGCAAACACAAAAAGAGTTATTACAAGACACCCAATAGGTTTAGAATCTTGTCATATTTCGCAAATAGTGTTTACATTCACAACAAGTGTGTTGAAGAAAAAATATAAAATTATTATATTTTTTAATCTACCCAATATATTAATGGAGACATAAAATTGAACAATAATATTAAAATAACCTTTTAACTATTTGACAACATCCTTGCATCCTTACAACTACTTTGAATTTTAATTTTTGAGTGTTTTTTCACTTTCTATATTATTCCTCTATTATTCTTCTCCTCTGGTATTGTCCAATACTCAAAATGAGGGCCCAAAACCTAGTAAAAGAACCCAGTAGGGTGAAACCTTAGGTCATGGCATTGTAGAAGTTCCAAATCCATGGCCAAGGATGAATCCCATCCAAAATAGTCACCTTTGATCAAAATAATTTTTTTTTATTGAATTCTTGTAGCTAAGCAACCTCTTACATTAATGGCTAGTAGTTGGTCAAGCAAAACAAGGCATTTGAAACTTTGGTGCCTAAACATGCCTTCAAGAATATAATTTTGATTGAATAAGTTCTAGTCGAGTGGCAGGTTCCAAGAGGAAATTGAAAACCATTGAGGTGCTCTATGGGTCCTAGGTTTGGGGTGGAACCTACGAGCAAGCACTTGAAAAGTTGAAGTGCATTGAATGAAATTAGGCCCGAAGAGGAATTGATTACTTGAGGGGGTGCAGGAGTCAGGTGTGAAGAGGGAACAAGAATATAGAAACTAAGTTCTAGGTTTCTATGTGGATTGATTCCTAATAGGAATCAAGAAGGAAAATTGGGTGGAAAAAGTAGAGGAGAACTTGGAATCAAAAGTAGGTTATAGGTTATAAGTTTGACTCAAGACTTGCAACCCAATGAGTAAAAAAAAATATAGGTGGGGACTAGGGGAAAGAAGAACTAGGTAACTAGAACTTGAGGTTCTTGGTTCCAAGTTTGACTCAGGGCCTATGGCTTAACAAAGAAGAAGAGTAATGCATTATAGGGATCAGGCACTTTGAGGAACCAAGAAACTAGAACCCTTAGGTTCTAGTTCCTGTCAGGGCCTAGGGTTTGGAAGGGAAGTAAAAGGAGAAAGAAAAGGCCAGTGTAGGCAGTAGACAATGGGGGGAATAAGTACTTGGAACCAAGATCTTGTTGTTTCCCATGGCCCAACAGGAACTTAGAGGAAATAGAACTCTGGGGCAAGGAGTGAAACACCAAATCCTCCAAGAACTTAACAAGTCTCAACAATTTCTTTCAAGTTTTTGCATTTGCTAAATTTGGTATATGTTTCTAAAGTAAGCTATGCTAGTTCACTTCTCTTTTTAAGTTCTTTTTATTAAAATAGGGATAAATTTTGATTAGATTGTCAAATTTTATGGCCAGAAATCTCTCGTTGAGCTCTACGAGTCAATATAATTTTTAACTTAATTTTTTATCAAATTGATTGAATTTCTTTCCTAAATATCCTTTCTTGCATTAAAAAGAAATTAGAATGTACTTTCTAGGGTTTGTTTGTTATACAATTTATGGGGGTTATCAATTCAATCACTCTTAACTTATAAAGTTTCATCACATTTATTACTCTTGAGGCCTTCCATAAGCATTTTATAATCAACAAAATTATATAAAATTCCAAATTTGTCAAAAATAAATCTAAGTGAAATAATGGGTATATCAAATTATCCTTTTGTTATTATATTCAAAAAATAGAACTGCAAGTCATAGTGAGATGACATATTGAAGCATTAATAATAGATTTTCCTCTTACCCGATCTATATGGGCTGCTCTTGAATTGGGTACTCATTGGAAGAAACATATATAGGGTAACACAAATGATCATGTTCTAGGATTTCAATCTTAGTGTTGGCGACCACACATCATGGGCCTTGTCATACATTGAGCTCTTTAACACTTTTTTCATAAGAACTTGGGATATGTATGGAAATCACAATAAACTTGCCATGGTGATATTCCTTCATCACATCCTCAACTTGCTTTCTATCCAAGTACTAAAGTAGAACCCCATCATGGTTCTTCCAAATCAACTCACCCTAAATCAACATATATGTTTATGCTTGTAGCTTAAGGGTTCTCTTTCAATTATCATCTAGGGATGATGCACAATTTTTGTTTACTAAATAAAATATAAAATCTTTGTAGTATGGATCACCACTTAAATTACATAAGACCAAATCATCATTAATATTTGTTTCATTTACCTCAGTTTCCTTCAAATTGGAATTAACCATCATCTTGTTCAGACCTTGACCTCTAACCAACTTGATAGTTTGTATATCCATGTCATACTCTTGGATTTTATTTATCCAATGATTTTTTTTTTGAAAATTCTTGCTACATAAATATATCCTTCATTGTTTAGTGTGGGACATATGCTACTATTTTAGCACCCACAAGTTATGACCTGAAACTATTTACAACCTTGACCAAAGCATAGGCATGCTTCTCTATCATTGAATATTTTAGCTTAGTTTATTGTAATAAATTGTTGAAGAAGGATACTAGTTGTTTATATCCATCCTCATTCTTTTGCAACAACACAATATAACCAATATAAATTGATGTAAAAGAAAATAGCTAGAGGGGCCTAGAATAATCTATACTTACTAGAATAGGGGCCTCTAAGATTACTTGCTTGATATCCTTGAAGGCTTGATGTGGTTCTCCACTCCATTCAATCAAGTTTTCTTTCTTGAACATATTTTATATTGATTTGATTTTCTTAGCAAAGTTAGGAACAAAGCTCCTAACAAAGTTGTTTTTTCTGAAAAAGGCTTGTATTCCTTTGACAATTTTGGTTAAATAATAATGCTAAATTCCTTGAATCTTTCATGGTCTATTCTTACCCCATCCTCTAACACAATGTTCCCTAGGAGCTTAGCTTCCTCAAAATATAATGGTGGGAGCATACAGATGGATTTATCTTATGTAATAATTCTAGATATATCTTAAAAATTAATTTGGGGTGCTTGAAATTCTCACCTCTTTCCATTGAAAATACATTCAAGTAATCCTAGTGCACTACCATGATCCAGTTAATGAGACAAGAAAAAACCATGTGAGTTACTCTTTGAAAAGTTGATCCTACATTATTCAAACCAAATTACATCCTCACATACACATATGCGCCCCATGGAGTAGTGAATGTTGTTTTAATTCCTTGATAACCACCTAGTTATAACTTAAAAGCTAGCCATCATGGACACTAGCCTTGATCTTGTTACTTTTTGTAATAAGTGGTCCATGCTTGGAAGGGGATAGTTATCTTTGAGAGACTTAAGGTTGTGGTGTCTAAAGTTAATGCACAACCTTATCTCCCCATTCTTTGTTCCTACTAGGACAAGGTTAAACACCCACTCAAAATATCTAATAGCCCTAATGATTCCAAGTTCTTTCATTTTCATCAACTCCTTTTACATCTTGGGAGCCAAGGTAGGGATGATAGGAATTTTTTTCCTAAATGGTTTAGCATTGGGTTGACACAGGATAATATGTTGAAATAAATTTTCCTATATGCCTAAAGATCCTCATATGACCATGCAAAAAAATTCTTAAATTTATATAGTGACAAAATGAATATTTTCTTCTCATGAGGTTTCAGCTTCTTACTGATGTAGACCATCTTGGAATTCTCATTTTCCCCTAAGTTCACCTCAGCATCATCTTTCTGAGTTGATTTATTCTTGTTCCTATATCGATCTCCACTATCAAACATCTTCTCTAAGACAACCAACCCTTTGGAAATAGTAATTGTCTTTAGTTGCACCACCACATTCCCAAATAGAGTTTCCTTTCCATCCTCAATTTTAACTGTTGGACACATATAAATGAGTTTATTATCAAAATCATCCATATCATTCAAGAACTTATAAATTTTCTAATTGTCATCAAATATTTTCCAGTTGTATATGTTGTATGGTATGGTGGGCCTTGCTAAGACCTCAAAATTTTGCTGAAATAAAGGTAGATAAGTACCTGGATGATACCTTGATGCTACAATTGCAAGAATGTCAACCTCAAAATTTTCACTTCTATCTATCCATTTAATACCAATCTGCCAAAAAATTACATGTTTTCCCTAACAATATTCCTATATAATACTGGTTTTTTCCCTTAGTTACAAGTATGCCTTTTACTAGTTATACTATTAACTTTGAATCTCCATGGATTTTCAAGCATCTAATACCATTTTTATGAGCTATATTTTATCTAAACAAGGCCTCATACTCAACAATGTTATTATTAAATTGGAAAGACAAGCTAAATGAAAATTTACACTCTTCATTACTTAGAGATATCAGAACAATACCTACACCATAACATTCCCTTAAGAAAGAACCATCAAAGAACATGGTCCAAAGACCATATCTCAAATCTTTATCAACACTTGAATAAGTGAGAAAATTCTTTGCAAACTCAACTTCATCACAATAACCTATCATATGATAAATCCTTGTGTCAAATAAGTTGACATCACTAGGTGACTTGTAACTGTCCTCAATGTTGTCTAGGAATCTTTACTCACTATTCAACTTTATATTTTCACCATAAAGAGGATTTATTACATAAGATAAATCCATTTGTATGCTCCCACCATTATATGTCAAGAATTTTGTATATAAAAAAATTCCCCACTTAGGAGGATAGTTAACTACTATGATGTCCATCATGAAAACTTTATTGGGGTATGCAACTAGTTGGACCTCTACATTGCTCACTAACCCAACAAAATTCACTTCTATACAATCCATAGAAAATAATTTATTACTTGAAGTGGCATTATATTGCCTGATGCACCAAAATCAAGCATGCAATTGGGGAGAAGTCACTTGTTGATGATTAATATGGTGTAGAAAGGGTCTACAACTAGTTTGATGTTTACAACCGATGCATCGAGGTATGATTCCATAGTATCCTCCACTATATTTTCTTCGTCATGGGGTGCTAGTTGATTGTTCAGATACATATCAAAAATAAAAGATTTAGAACTTACCCTATGTGATATAATTATAAGAACCTCATTCAAAGGAAAATAAATTCTCATCTGACTCATAATCAATCCCACATCAATCAAAGTATATTATGGTAGAGGCATACTTGGTGATATGGGAACCACATTTTCATTTAGTATGCTTGAATTCACCTAATTAGAAGAATAAATCTACCTCTTACTTTCTTTCCATCTTGAACACCTATAGGAATATGGTTTGGTTCTATCTCCTTATCCTTTTTGCATTCTTTCACATTGGTGGTCTTCACTCCATGAATAACATCATTCATTTGCATAGGATGCCATTGGAGCTTGGGAATGCATTTTTTATTTTTTCATTATTTTGGATTCTTTCTCTTATCAACAAATTTCTTCACTGGGATCCTTTGTTCACCTTCATCATTTACCTTCTCTTGATCAACATCAACCTTTGGAACTATCACACTTGATTTGTAAGCTCATTGCCACAACACTAGGACATACCTATGCCCTAGTTGATAAACACCTTAGGACTACATAACTATACATCAATGAGAGATTTAATGTCCTCATTTGATGACCTCATCCTCTTGTACCTCTATTTCTTATGAGCCTTCAAATGCTAAAAATCATAAGCATGAATTTGATATTTTTCCTGACCAACTTTACCTTCGCATTAGAAAATTTTGTCACTCATATCAAGACTGTCATGAAATATTGTACTTTTCTAGACCAGAAACTAATTCATCAAAATTTTCAATTTTTTCCTCATAATATTTGGCACCACCTTCTTCATTTGGGAATTTCTTGACCCATCTCAAGGAAAGCACAACGATACAATTAAAAGGATCATGAGGGAGGAGACAAGAATCAAACAATAAGTTATCTTCTTGATAATTCACATTCTCCCTCCTTAAGGGATCAAGAGTGTCCTTGTCTTACTATAAAAAAATCACATGTTTTGGGGCATCATGTTTATCATCTTGTTGTGGCCTCTTAAACTAATTAATGTTATATGGCCTATTATGTAATTATTTCCCTTCATTGAAATATGTGGATGCACTATGAGGTGGCAACCCTTTTTTATTTCGTACCATCTTGTGAGACAAGTATTTCATAGCTCCAATTAGTTTAAATCTAATTTTTTTTGAATTGAAAGGGATTTATTAATAGCAACCCTATCTAGTTATGACAACTTCACATCATTTCTTTTCAATTGTTTACTGGATGCCATCAAGTTACCCTCAATGTTTATCAAAGTATCATATGCTTCCCAAAGGGTCTAAGGGTTCTTATCTCTTAAGAAATACCCTATTTAGGATCAAATTCACCACAATAGAATACAAGACACATAAAGTAATTGGTTTTAAAAGTTGAGACACCTTTCTCATGGTGAGAATGAACTTTCTATTTAATTCTATCACTATTTCATTGATACTCTTTTTTATGGTGGTGAGATTATGGATAACAAACTTGATATTAATCTTATCCCCATATTATATTCATAATTTATGTACAAAATCTTCCCAAGAAATAATTCTATCAGGAAGATTCATGAACCAATCCCTAGCACTCTCCTCCAAGGAATGCAAAAAAAATTTCATCATCACATATTCACTCATCAGTAATATTGATGAAGTATCTTTAGTGCTCTTCTCCCATCATTGTGTTGTTGCTTTGGAGTTTTGGGAATTTCCCTCTAATATCATTAGGGATGGTATTAGGGTAATTTGGGATACAAAATAAATCAAGTTGTATATACCTTTTTATGCTTTGATATGTTCAAATCTTTGAGATTGTTTATGAGGATTACCACTTGCATTTTATGCTATATTTTGCTGCTATAAGTTATGGCAGTCTTACTTGTTATGAAATTTTTGGCCATGAAAATTATATGCATTGTCTTGATTACTTCCTTGTATCTGGGAAACTTGATCACATGCCTAAGTTAATTGATCAATTTTGGCTTTCAACTCTTGCCTTCTTCTCCTAGCTTGTTCTAATAAGTCTAATTCTTCATCTAGGATTCTTCATCTTTCATTAATCTTATTTTTTAGATGTTGATTAGCATCATCGAAAGTCATCAAAATAAGACCTTTGGGAACTAGTGTGTGAAATTTGTTGTGTGTCAATACAATGGGTATTTTAATCTTGATTAGGTATACCATATCTTGTAGTCTCTATGTCTCAAAGTTGATCCCCACTTGTTCTACCCATTGTAATATTTTATATCCTCACATCATACTCATCAACAACGATTCTTCTCCTTTTGAGTAGTTGATTTGATAAAGAATTAAAAGAATATTGATAATGGTTTCTTATGTCACTCAAAGAATTGCATTTACCTACAATACTTACTAGCTCTATGTTGTTCTATCTAGAAGAACTACTTACGTATTTTATTTTTTATTTGTACCATGTTAATTTCTTATATTAAATATATTATTTCCTTTGGTAGGTGGTTCATTTCTCTATCTTCTTTGATCCATGGTTATTAAATTACACTAAAACTTAATTCTCACAAAAAAAGTCACCACCCCTATATGAGAGATAATATTTTTCTTTAAAACACACTTAATGTGTAACATGAAACAAAACCTTTAAAATATTAAATTTTTGAACTTTGAAAATGGTATTCAACCATTTTAACAATTGTGAATCCCCGATAATGACACTATTCTATTGGGTCTTAAAACTGGCAATCCACTTCCTAGAGCATAATCTCACTCACAAGGCTAAGGTTGTCATCAAGTGGATGAAATTAGATTATCAATAGAATACTGAATAATTTAAGGTCAACTCTAATAAAGTGGGTTTTCTCTCTTAAGCTTCAAACTCAACTTAGATTTAAGAGAGTATTCCTAGATGTTAGAATATAAGATAAAAAATGAAACTGGTAATGAAACCAAAACTATTGATTCAACCCAAAATTTGTCACTCGACTAAGAGAAACTACCTTATTTCCTCTATATAGATGATTTGACATATTTACAATGAGTGTGAGGTGGGCGTGTGTTACATGATTTACCTAAACTGATAAGTATTATTCCCTATATGCAATGATATCATGGATTGCACAAACAAGAACTGAACTAGAGAAGTGTTCAATGATATCATGGATTGTGTGACTAGGGAAAGTATATGGAGATCGGTTCCAATCTAAGGGAAATAGAGTCATAGTTAATAGGAAAACATGACAAGAGAAAATAAGAAAACAACTGATCTATACATTAAATTCATCATATTATTATGAACTTCATAAAATTAGTTATCCATCAATGTATTGTTTGAACTCGTATGTAAAAACAAAAAGAGTTGCTACGGCGACATGCAAAAGGTTTAGAATCTTGTCATATTTCTCAAATAGTGTTTAAATTCACAAAAACAAGTGTGTTGAATGAAACATTGTGAATCTACCCATTTATTAATGGAGACATAAAATTGAAAAATAATATCACCATAACATTTTAACTATTTGACAATATCTTTGCATCCTTACAACTGCTCTGAATTTAAATATTTTGTAAGGAATCTAAGGTAGTGGAACAACTTCCCACACTAATCTTGAGAGGAGAATAATGCAAAACTTTACAGATATTTTCAATTACAAAAACTTAAATAGAAATAAACATAAATATCATGCATACCACAACACAATGACTTATGTGGGGAAAACCATTTCGAGAGAAAAACCCCACTCCAAAAGTTTCCCAATATATTATTTAGAAATCACAAAGATTACAATATATTTGCAGAGAAATCTTCTCATAGGAGTATCACCAACCAAAGATCTAGAGGCAACACGACCTCTATCAAACTCTCAGAATACATCACAATACACAACCATAATACAACTCCCTCATAAAATAGGGTTTCCTTCAAGGGAAAGTCAAACCAAAAAAATATCATCAGATCTAAGACCTAATGATGAATGGTCTAGATTTACAATAATAAAATATACATAACATGTGGCTTTCGAGGGCATTTCCCCTGAACCCATTGCACCCACCACACTGATGTATCAATAGTATCTTATGTATTTTCAAGGTTGAGACACATTTTCCCAACATTTTTGAGTGTTTCTACCCCTTTTAGATTATTCCTTTATTTATCTTTATCTCTAGTACTATACAATACTCAAAATGAGGACCCAAAATGTAGTAAACACTCCCAAAATGGCAAAATCCTAGGCCATGACATTGTAGCAATGTCAAATCTATGGAAAATGATAAATCCCACCCAAAATGGGAACCTTAGATTAAAATTCAGGTTTTGTATTGAATTTTGGCAATTGGGAAAGCTCTCGCAGTAATGTCTATTAGGTGGTTGGGAAAAATAAGGCATCTAGAACTTTAGCACCTAAACATGCATTCAAAAATATATGTTTTCATTGATTGAGTTCTAGTTTGGTGAGTTCTAGGAGAAACTTGGAACCATTGAGGTGTCTTGTGGGTCTTGGGTTTTGAGTGGAAGCTAGGAGCAAGCAATTAAAAATTGAAGTGAACTAGCAAGTTTCGAGTGTAGAGAGGAAGTCAAAACTTAAGGGGGTGAGAGATTCGAGCATTAGGAGGGAATGATAACTTGGAACCTAAATTATAGGTTCTTTTCAATTCTTGAGGTTAGATAATAACCAACAAGGAAAATAAAGTGATAGGAGAAGAGGAAAACCTGGAACTAGAACCTAGGTTCTAGATTGCAAGTTTGACCTAGGACTTGCGATCAGACAGGTTGGAGTAGAAATGCAGGAGGGGATTAGGGGTGGGAATAATAGGGAATTGGAACCTAATGTTTTAGGTTACAAGTTAAAATGGGATTCATGATCCCATTAAGAAAAAGAGAAATGTATAACAAGGATTAGACACCTGGAGGAACCAAAGCCCTTAGGTTCCAAGTTCTTGTCGGGGATTGAGGTCCATCAGGGAACTAAAAGGAGAAAGAAAAGGCTAGCATGGGGCATGAGCCACATGAGGGAACAAAGAAATGGAACCTAAGGTTACAAGTTCCTGTTAGGGCTTATGGGCCAACAAGAAGTTAGAGGAAACAAAACAATTTTGGGGCAAGGAATAAAACACCAACCCCTCCAAAAATTTAACAAGTTTCAATGGGTATTTTCAAGTTTGTTGCTCTACTAAATTTGGTATATGTTTCTAAAGTAAGCTACAATGGTTCAATTATATTTTTATGTTCTTTGTATTAAAATAGGCATAAATTCTGATTAGATTGCCAAAAATTTAGGTTAGAAGACTCTCATTGAGCTCTACAAATCAATGCAATTTTTAACTTAATTTTTGATCAAATTGGTTGTATTTATTTCTTAAATATCCTTTCCTACATTATAAAGAGACTAGATTAAAGTGTCAAAAATTATAATTTCTCATATTTTCTTGGTTATACAATTTGTGGGGCTTATTAATGTAATCACACTTAACTTATAAATTTCCATTACAAGTATTAGCCTTGGGGGATTAAATAGGTATTTTATAATGGAAAAAATTATATAAAGGTCCAAATTTGTTGAAGATAAATATAAATAAACTAATGGGCATATCAAATCATACTTTTTTCATTATGTTCAAAAAATAGAACTACAAGTCCTAGTGAGATGACATATTGAAGCATTACTAATATATTTTCCTCTTGCCTGATCTATATGGGCTTGTTCTTGAATTGGGTACTCATTAGAAAAAAACATATATAAGGTAACAAAAATGATTATGTTCTAGGATTGATAAATATTATTTTTGATGAACACACATCATGGGTCATGTCATACATTGAGTTATTTAACACTTTTTGGACAAAAAATTGGGAGATGGAAATCACAATAAAATTGCATTTCGAGAAGATCTTGCTAGAGACATATTTCTCACCCTTGGTGATTATGAAAATATTCTATTATATGAAAATTATAGAAGATATTACTTATGGTGAAATATCAAGCATTATGATGACAAAGACCTCTCTTTCTACTTCTCCTCTTACACCTCTACCGTTGCTAAATCTTTTGTCACTATCACTTGCAACATCAATAAAGATCTCAACTTCTCTAAATGCTGCAATAAAATCTCTTCAATAGGTTTACATGTATTCTTTATCATTATGACATATTGTTACTTGAAATACATCATTATTTTATATAATCCCACATTCTTGAACTTGATGATAGTGTTGAAGAGACATATTCTATTTGATGACAACTCACATTCAGATGCATCTCCTATTTTAGATCTTCCCATTATCTTTGCCACGTCATGCTACTATATT
>VDFB02297786.1:73106-115614 GCA_007258455.2 Sequoia sempervirens
CAAACTTTTATGGCACATGTTATATGACATTTGTAAGGAATTTTTCATAACACACTATAAGCATGAACTAGGTGCCTAATCTTGGGAGAGAGGTTTTGCATGTTATGACAACTATAAGAGTTGTAAGAGAATGTTGTACAAATGTCCAAATCATGCCTATGGTGCGAGATATTATTGCCACATGGGTTTGGACGCCTAACCTCTTCTAGAAGCTTCTCAAAGCTTGTATCTCCTATAAATAGGATGCCTTGCATTGTAGAATGCATAGTTTTGATTGCAGGTATTGAAGTGTTGTTGGATTTCCTCTAGAAGAGCAAGATGTAGTCTCCATGTTAAGGTTGTGAGCCTGCATGTGTATTGTAACCTTATTGTTGCAAATTAATACATTGGTTCGATGCTTTGGAGTGTGGGGTTTTTTACCCGAAAGGGTTTTCCCCACGTATATCATGTTTTCTTCTCTTTTGTCTATCTCTCTTCTATTCTTTGTGTTTCTCATTCTTGAAATGTTAATTTACATGCCATTATGCTGCTGAAATTTTCTTAGATCTGAAACTACATCAACTTTCCTAAAAGGGTTAATGCATGGGAAATTAAACTATGTCTATTTCCGCTTTAAGGCATAGTAGTATGTGCTTGTATCAAGATGATTAAAATCTGATTTATTTTAAGAAGCATAAGATACTGAAGGTGCATATTGGATCTTGGAATGCTTTCTGAGTTCATCATTTCCCTTTCATTTGGTATCAGAGCTAGTTCTAGACTTGCATGTGCTCGCATGGTGATGCATGTGGTGTTTGGAGTTTTGGATATTTCTTCCATTGTGATTTCTTAGCTTGGAAAGCTTGAGGGAATTTGTTTTGAAGGAATTGGTTGATTATTGATCCTTGACTGAGTGGAAGTTTTGTAGTTGATCTTGTTTTTTGGAAACAACAGGCATTGCGAAGAATGGAAAAGATAGAACTTTTATGGAGTTGGTCATGTGGTTACATTTGATATGTTATTGATTTGAAGCTCCTGTTTGATAGTTGAATAACCTTGAATGCATGTAGGCTATGGAGTTGATCATTGGATGATCTGGAAGCTTTTGGAATAGCCTAGTTCTCTCTCAAATGCATGTACATGTTGGTGGTGGAGTTGGCTTGCAAATGGGCCTAGAATTTCCTAGACCTCTCTTTCCTAATGGATGTTTGTACTTGCATGGCTCAGATTCATGTTCCTTGGATTTGAGGGTTTTATGGATTTTCCATTTAAAAATCTATGATTATGCATATTCATGATATTCCATTGTTCTGGTTTAACTATTATGGTTGTATATAGACTTGAGGGTCTTCCAGATGTTAAGTGGATATGGATTTGCATGTGTGTTACAAAACATGGTGGGTTTGAAGGTTTATACGATGAATCAAAACTTGCGGTTTTGCAAATTTGTAGATGAACTATTTTTTTTAGATTATGTTTCCCTTGTGGTATTTCTGGATGTAAGATAGTTGCAAGTTTGCGCATATGCTTTGTGCATGTTTTGAGGAGGTTTGCAGCTTTCTCATTGAGGAAATGTTGGAATATTTTTTACCATTGGTGATTTGTGGGTTGTGAAGTTGGGATACTTTATATTTTATAAGCTTCTGGACAACCTATTTCCTCTTAAGGTTTTACAGTTTCCCTATGTTCTAAAAATTGTGGGTTTGTGTAGATCTGGAGTATTCACTTGTTCAGATGAAATATGTGTGATCTATTATTCTGGATGTTTAAGTGGTCTTAGATTTACACTGAGATGGTTTTTACAGGTTTTACATGTTAACAAAAATATGTGGTTTGTAGATTTGTGGAAAATATTGTGTTCAAACTCTTGGAGTTTTCTGGATGAAAACAATTGCAGATTTGAAGGAATGCTTGTTTAGTTCCTTAAATATGGTACTTGAATGTGGACATATTTGGCAAATCAGATCAGAGGTTGATTTGGCATTTGAGTCATTTGGTCTATATGGTTATTCTCTTAGATATCTCAATTTGCAGTTTATTGATGTGATGATGAGTTTGCATGTTTCAGTGATTAGATCTACAAGTCATGCAGGTTGTGGATTAGCTACCCGTTTACTTGTAGTGGGATGACTTGGTTCTAGATTATCTTTATTCACCAGGTTTGATGCATTGTTGTTGCATACTTTTTGGCCTTGTTCTTGGTCATTTGTACATTGGTATGTGTGCTTAGAGATGAGAGGATGGATGTTTCTTATAGTACCTGAATATTTGTTTTTGGGACTTGTAGCATGTGGTTTATCATGATGTCATGGATAGCTTGGTTACACTTTTCAATGGGAGCTTTTGACAATGATGATTTGGCAGTGATGTGGATTCACCATTTGATGGTGGATGGTCTTTTGCAGTGATTGTTAGTGTCATGGATGGACTCTTGGTTTCTACTTTTATGTAGTGATGGTTCATTGGCATCTTTGGTTTCATTAACAGGGGATGGTTTTATTCATATTGATTACATATGTTGATTCTTGGTTAAGGGTGTTATTGTATTATGTCATGGTTTACTCTTGATCACGTGTTAGAGTTTTGGCATGGTACTTGTTCTCTTGAGACCAGGTTGTATGCATCGTTGTATGAGATCTCCTAGTAGGAGATGGCTAGATCATGTTGTCATGTTTATGTTCCTGATTCTTGATTGGAGCTTTGACAATGATCTTGTGTGGTTCTCTTGGTATTGGGTACATCTATCATTTGCTTGATTACTTCATGATTATGCTATGTTGCATTTGGAGTTTGGAATGGATTGGTTGGTTACAGGTACTCATGGATACTTGGAGACATAGGTGAGGCTAGAGTTCTCTTGTGATTAGAGACATGTGTTGAGATGGTTACTCTTGATGAGATTTCAGCAGGAAGTCCGAAGAGCCTACACCTTGGTTGGACATGAGTTCAACATGGACCTATGAGGAGAGTGTTCTTGGATGAGTCATGATGACTTGGATATCTTGGAGGAGCATTCTCATTCCCCACTCTTGGTCTACTCGGCAGTCTACTTTAGAGGTATCGCCCATTGTTCTTCTCAGGTGTATTATGTTATGCTTTGTCCTCTCATGCATATGGATCTTAAGCTAAGGATATATGGTTTTGGAGGATTCATTTGAGGAGTGTTGGCATGTTTATCTCCTTATGAATCATGAGAAAATTCATTGATGTTGAGTTTAGGAGATGTATTGGGCTTATTTTCTGATATGGGAATGGATATTTAGCTTGATCTTCTTTGGTCATGAGAGGATTACATCCATGTTGATTACATGATACATATGTTATGTTTGATCTTGGTGATTGAACGGTTGGGTGTTGTCATGGCTTTTATTTTGGGGTGTTGTGGAGGAGATCATACTTGACACAATTGGCATTTAGAGGTGTATGTAGAAGGATTTTCCACAAGTATATGATGTGCAGTGTTTCTCTCTTTGGTCTTGGTTATCCTCTTGGATGTTTGGTTTCACATTACATTAGTTTGAGGTTTGGCTGGAGCTATTGTGATCACTAGCTTGTGGTCATATGTTTTCACTTATGTTCTTGGGTGATGACATGGAGGTTTCTTTATCTCTTTCCTTTGTTGAGTGTGGAAAACATGGGAGAGCTTTGGAGACTTGTGGTGAGAGTTACTCTTACAGGTTACTCATTTACATGTTTTGCATATCATTGTGGATGTTTCTTGGTGACCCATTCAGTTTCCTGCCGGTGAACTCCATGCTTTGATCTTTTTCAGATTTGGCATTACCCATGTAGTGGGAGTTCCTGGATGTGTGCATTCTTAGTGATAATTTTGACACATGGAGCCTTTGATTGCAGTCTATGGGTTGGATATGTTGGCATAAGTTCTACTGTTATTTTGGATACCTTTGAGGTATGGCAGATTGGATGGATTAGCATTTGTTGTGGGTGCTATTTCTGATCTCGTGGGTTTTCAATTAGATGAAGGCAACTCGGTTTGGTTGTTGGTTTATCTGATGGTTTATCTTGTTCTCTGGAGGATTCTTTGTCTTCAAAATTATGTTTTGAATCTATGGGCCTTGGGGCCCTGAGCAGATATTTTAATATGACTCTTGGAAGGTCTTCAACAAGTGGGAGAATGTTGGGAATAAGGTGTTTCAACCTTAGAGTCCTAACATTGAATTATTTAATGTATTATTGTATTTATTTGTTTTAATTAATTGCCTACAATGTCATGTCATTAAGTGGGACCCACTGGCTGGGTGGCATCCCCGTTGGAGGTGACTATATGACACATCTTCATCACATGTGGAGGTAGGCATCCCATCTTGGAATCATGGACCTAGGACAAGTGATGTCATCTTATGACATATTCTATGACACGTCATAAGGTATATTTTGAATGGAGAAAGTGTGGTGCCTTAGTGGGGTATGACAAAAGTGTGAAAGAATAAGTGTGATAGTCATGTTTGACTTATTCTTTGTTTGTTGAATGTGTTGTAAGTGTGACAAACTTTTATGGCACATGTTATATGACATTTGTAAGGAATTTGTCATAACACACTATAAGCATGAACTAGGTGCCTAAGCTTGGGAGAGAGGTTTTGCATGTTATGACAATTATGGAAGTTGTAAGAAGATATTGTACAAATGTCGATCACCTATGGTGGCAGTCCTGTTACCCTTAGGTTTTGGACACTAACTCTTTAAACTCTCAAAACTTGTCTCTCGATAGGATGCCTTGCATAGAATACATGAGTTTGATTCTGGGTATGATGTTGCTTTGGTTTTACTCTGAGAAAACATGGTCTGGTCTACATATTAGATTCTTGAGCTTGCATGTGTATTGTAACCTTATTGTTGCAAATTAATACATTGGTTCGATGCTTTGGAGTGTGAGGTTTTTTACCCAAAAGGGTTTTCCCCATGTATATCATGTTTTCTTCTCTTTTGTCTACCTCTCTTCTATTCTTTGTGTTTCTCATTCTTGAAATGTTAATTTACATGCCATTATGCTGCTGAAATTTTCTTAGATCTGAAACTACGTCAAATTTCCTAGAAGGGTTAATGCATGGGAAATTAAACTATGTCTATTTCCGCTTTAAGGCATAGTAGTATGTGCTTGTATCAAGATGATTAAAATCTGATTTATTTTAAGAAGCATAAGATACTGAAGGTGCATACTGGATCTTGGAAGGCTTTCTAAGTTCATCATTTCCCTTTCAAATATAAAGTCATTACCATAACATTTTTTATCACTGACAATTCTTCAAATTTTTGATTTTTCACATAGAAGAGACTTCACAAATTGTGTTGTGCTTCCAGGGATGGCTAAATTTTGATCAATTTTTGCCATAAATTTTCTATATGATTGTAGGTGTAGATCAAATTCAACATGATTTCGACAACAACAAGTTTCACGTACTTTATTTATACGTACAAATGATGGTCATAGTGTTTCAAACATCCTTTGACAAATCTTCACATTTAAAAATTCTTGTTTAAATGCTTCAAAAAGTTCACTTTGTGTTGTATCTATAAAATGTTTTGGATGAGAAATTTTTGTACCATCATCACCTATTATTTGTATAGTATCCCTTCTATTGGAAGAAACACTAGAGTGGGTGGTCCAATATTCAACTACTTGTTTCTTTACATCTTCACGGAATTCTATCTTTTTTGAGAACCCTACAAATATTTACAAATTTTTCAATTTTCTATCTATTTCATTTCCTGCTTTTCCATCTTGAACAGACTATCTCTGACATTGAGGCGCCCAGACTTCTTCATGCATTCTTACTATAAATTACAGTCATCAATGCTCTACGTGCAACACTTAAATCACTGGATCGACTCTTCTTTTCAATACATTTCAATGCTTCTTGCAAGTTTTCAACAATTGTTTGTTTTAAATTTGATGACCTTTTCCTATTATCTTCAACAAACTTCAAAGCGAGGTCATTTCTTTCGATCTCATGCTTTGTCATGCCTCTTCAGGTGGTTTCTCTTCAAAATTCATCTGTATTTTTAAGTGTAATTTTAATGTGCTTTGGGGTCGCATATACACGGATGGGTATTGAAAGAATCTTCATCATCTCATCGGTTTTCCATACCATAGTCAAAAAAATTATATTACTTTAGGTTTGTTTTACATGGCCTTACATCCGCATGAAATCATCGTATTTCCGCCGTTGTTATTCGATGGGTATTCCTTCACTTCTCTTTGCATCTTACGCAGCTGCTTTGATCCTTAACTTCCTCGATCTAATCCTTGGATTTGCCATCATAAATTGCACTCAAATTTGGATTCACTTGCATACAAATTTGTACACACATGAGCTTTCCATGAAACATTTATAGTTAATATAGCATAAATATTTTAAAAAGCTTGTAACTAGATGCAAAACATAAACATAAAATATTTAAACAAAAGTCTTTAATAAACATAAACATGCAAAACATAAAATATTTTTAATTTAATAATGCATACATGTGTATAAAATTCTATATAATTCTCAAATAAATAAATAAAAAATAAACTTCTTGATAATGATATCTTTGATATTTTTTATATAAATTTTACTAATCATAAGTATGTTAATTTTATGTATATATATTGGAAATAAAAGTAAAGGCAAAGGTAAATTTAATGAAACATAGGTATTTAAGGAGGACATGTAAAAACATGAATGGAAGAACATAGAATTGGTGATCAATAATAATGAAATGTAAGAATTTAAATAGTGAAAACAACAAATGCATTCATATTCAAACAATTTTTAAATAAATAAAATAATTGTTCAATAAATAATGTAAATAAAATAAAATAATCTTCTTTCTATATAATTCTTTATAAATATATTTTTACAAATATTTCTTTGATGTTAATATTTTAATAAAAAAATAAATAGTGAAAACAAACTTCAAATGCATTTTTATAAAGACATAATCAATTAAATAAGTTGAAGATCAATGCATACCTTAAAAATAGCTCTCCTATTGTCCAAATGCCTTTTCTTTTGTCGAAATAAGTCTTCTAAATTTCTGAAATTATAAACCTTCTAAAATGTCGAAATAAACCTTCTTTAATAAAAAATAGTCGAATATTTCGAAATATCTATTTTTAAAAAAATTTCTTAAGTTGAGAAATTAGAAAGAAAATAATTTTTTTTTATTTCGAACATTTCCGGCCGAGCTAGTCCCGGCCAAGAGGGTTTCGGCCGAAACCCTCTCGACCGAGAATGTCTAGTTGGCATCCTACATGGCAACCAACTCATCATTTTTCAGAATTTTCTGAAATATTCATCTTTGACAAAGTATTTCTCTAGTCAGATTCATCTTTTTACAAAAAATAAAAATACCCTTTTATAGAACTCGGAGTGTAGAATCCAAATATATAATTTTTATAATATTTTAATTAGTTTTAATATATTTTATTTTTAAAATAATGCAAGTAGGTTTTAAAAATTAAAAAAAGAGGTTGATTAGATATTAAAAAAAGATAGAACTTATTAAAATGTTTTAAATTTTATATGGGGCACAAGAGGAGAGAGTCTACTTCAAAAGGGTATATTTTTTTTTTTGAAATGATTAAAAAAATTGAAATTAGTTTATTTATCCAAGTGAAAACTGCCAAATTCCTCGACATGTTTGACTTTTAAAATGCTATTATGAGAAAATATACATCAAATGTGTGATTTTTTTTTTTTTCCATGCACAAGATATTGAAGTTACCTATTTGGAGAAAAAATTAGGGAGAACTGAACTTTTTTTCATTTTATTTCTTGACGACCCGTGAAGTCACTCTTTCATGAAATTTTCAGCATTCTAAAATTTGTCCTTAAATTGATAAAAACATAATAAAAATAATTTTTTTAAAAAATTTTAAAATTACAGGAATAAACTACACTAAAAGTTCTACATTTTATTAGTTTACACCATTTTGAAATTCAAAACATAAAGACCACTTTTATGTGGTCGAAGTTCATATTTTTTTTTGTTGTTGGTCGATTCCTTTATAAAGTGTGACACAGGTTTGTACTTTTACCTAACTCTTTAATCCTGAGGGTAGAGTCTCGTCAACCTAGTGATGTCCCCATTTTAAATTATGTATGTGCATAAAGTTTTTTTTAAAAGAGGGATCGTTCAATGAATTTTCAATGGATGGCTATAGATGCATTCTGGAAGTAAATCCTTGAAGTACTAGACTTGCGAACTGAAACCTCTGGAATAACAATAGAACCGTTAGATTTTCAAAAATCAATGGTTGAGATTTTATTAATGATTGGTTTCAGAAATCAACATATAGTTCTGATCATAAGTGAGCGAAATTTATTGTGACTTATTAGCTAGGACATTGATAATCATTAAGGTAAAACGAGACATTTAATTCTCTCTTTTCAATGCATCAAAGTACTCTACCTTTCATTTATTCTATTAAAATTCTCAATTTGGCTATGGTACTGGGCGACGACGTGGATTAATACCATATGAATAGCTAGAGTGATTGATTGGATAGCTTTATATTGAAAATTGCACGATGTACTATAAAATTGTAGATGATAATGTTAATAATCCAATGATTTTGACAATTGACAGCTTGTGTGGCACTACCGATTTTGACAATTGACAGCTTGTCAACTTGAGCTATAGTTTGCAACTTTGCATGTAGCCAGCTTGAGGTACCGATTAAGTTGGATTTTTGGTTTGCGTGAATCACAATTATTACTAAGTAGTTAGTAGTAATTATACACAACCTCAGAGCTCACACATGACACGTGTGAGGTGTACAAGGTACCAGGCTGGTAGTGGCACTTTTGGCAGCACTTTTGGCCCATAAATAAAGATAGTGAACACAACTAAAATCATTCATTTAATTGTCATAAGGGTTTTCATTTTGTAGGGTTAATAACTTAATAAGGATTCAAGAAGAAGATGATGCAGTATTATTGGGGATGCTCTAAATTCTTCTACCTCCAATTATGTAGTTATAGAGTAAAAGACCAATTTCCTTCAAGTTCAAAATGGGTGGAATTGGAAAGAAGTTGATTTGGTTCACCTGACTTCTCAGACAGGTTTTGAACTAGGATGAGGAGCTCTGATGGACATAAGTGCTATCCCAACGCATGGAGGCTGCAAGTAGAAGATGGGAGCAATTTTACTACCCCTCATCGTCTGCATGGTTGCCTAGGCAATTCCCATGCATTTAATTTCAATGCTCATCTTTTGCATCGGTCTGGTTCTGAAAGGGGCTAAGTACATTTTGTATCTTCACGGCTCTCATTTCCCCAATTTGATCAGACCCCCTTTCCCCATGCATTTACTTTCAAAGCATATGGTTGACTCGACAAGTCCCATGTGTTTATTTTCAGAGCTCGTGGTTGACCTGACAAGTTCCATTTATTTTCAGAGATACATGTATCACATTTTTATTTTCAACTTTTTACCAACGATCAAGTAGAAGCTTGGTGCTTGCACTTACATTTGTATTTGTACTATGTAATAATGTGACATTGTAATTCAGTTGTAATAAAATAAATGGTTGCGCTATTAATGTGACATTGTAATTCATTTTATTAAGTCATTTGCAAGTTAAGTGCTAGTAATGGTTGTGCAATGTGCTATTAATGTGATATTGTAATTCATTTTATTAAGGCCTTTGCAAAGTTAAGTTTTCGGCCCCTTGGCCTTGATGTCAATCCTAGCGCATTAAACTTTAAAGCAAATTTAAAACACATGTTTTATGTTTATTATTTGTATCATAAATTACTCAACCGTTCGATGAACATTTGATGTATGGTTTAAGTTGCATTCCAAAATGAAATGCACAAAGCACTATGCTTGTGAACATAAACCTCTAGAATCACCCTATAACCATTAGATTAACAGAGATCGACGATTTATAATTTGTTGTCAATGTAGGAGTAAATCATTATTTTTAATGGCTTGTTTTAAATGTTGTCAACCATGTACATTGTACTACCTAATTGTGTACTGTGTAGTCTGTAAGTAACGAGTAGATGTTTCAGTGTCATTCAATTTGCTCATTGTAGTGCACCACCTTGTTATGGGTTCCATAGTTCCACTTCCAAAAAATCCATTCCAGTAACCCAGTTTCAAGCTTCAACATAGTTTCAACTGCAAGAATCAAAATTCAAAATCTGGGTAAGTTAAAGAATTCATGTGGCTACATTTCATCGCTTGACGTTTCTTAAAATCTTATTTTGTCAAACTTTGAAGTTTAGGTTTAGGGTTAAGAGGCTTAAGAATTAAGAAAAATTAAGGACTAATAGGTAATTCACAAATTTCATATTGTTGATTGTATCAACATGTCTACCACCAATACCACTAGAGCAATGAACCACTGAGACTTGACTGACAGGCTGGCACTGACAGGAGACATTAATTATGATTTACTTATGATGATAACAAAAGAGCAATTTTTAATAAAGATAGAAAAGAAGAATTGTTATCCATTAATGTATAAGAACTTGGAAAGGTGTTTGGCTTGGGGTTTACAATTGAAGAATTTGGAAATGTCCACATTGACTTAGAAAATCTTGCTAGTGATTATGAAGCAGTGGATGAAATGGAGAAAAATTCTTTCTTAAATAGAATAGTTCAGGATAGAAACAAATTGAAAGGTAATCATAAGCCTCCTTATGATTTGGATATTTTTAAACCATGGGTTCAGGATACTATTTCCATGCTAGCATTTTTCCTTGGACTGGATAGCGATTTGGAAGTGGGTGCATGCCTCCTTGAAATGGTGTATAATATCTATTATGGTGTTCCACATACCAATTATAATTTTATTGAGCACATTGTAGAATCCATGCATAAATAATTTTTAATGATTAAAGGAGGTTCCACTAAGACATTTAGGTTCACAACCTACTTGTGTTATCTTTTTCTATTCAAATTCAGAGGAATGCTTCAGACCAACAAGCTTCAGATTCAGCCCTATGGTAATAGTAATCCTGAGCAAAATAAAATGGCTCCAGTATATGAATGGACCACTGTTATAAGGTTGCATGATTCTTGAAGGAACTACAGTCATTTTGTAGACTAATTTTTGGCTCCATTGCTTCAAGCAATTACAAATACTCCAATTCCTAGATTACCTATGTCATGTAGAAACAACATTCAACTAGGAAAATAAATACAATTGGCTGATTGGTACTTAATGGAAGAATATATTGTGCTAAGATTTTATGGATTTGAAGTACAACCATACAAACTTCCAATACATGTGATAGAAAGGGTTTTTATTTTGGAATATGTAAGAAAGATGCAGAGTACTGGTGAAAGACACTTTAGTGATCAGGGGAAGAAGACCTTATTTCCTTCTTTACCTTTTTCATGTGGAGGGATGACATTCGAGAGAAAAGCATTTAGTGTGGCACATGATCTTTTGAATTTTTTTGATTTTGATGCTATCTATCACTGGCAGTATGATCCATGTGACACCATTAAATCAATGATTGTGCTCAATAAGAATGTCGGAAGTAGAATTCAACATCAAAGTAAACCCTTGCTTGAAAACTTGAGAAACAAGGATTCTTGGGATGAGGTCAAAGTAGCAATGGAGAAAAGTGTTGCTGAGAATGGTATTTCTTTTGAACAATTGTTAGTAGAAATTATGGCATTGCATCAAAAGACAATTAGGAGGTACAACAATTTTTATGAAAAAAGTCATAAACCATCTAGTAGAGTAAAAATGCCAGATTCTCTAGAGAAGGAAGTTACAGAAAAAAATTGGTCATGATAAAAAAATTACTACCTTTTGGTCTATGAGGAAGGACCTAGGTGATCCAAGAGCTCTTGTAGAGTATGGAGATAATGAAGATCTTGAGTTTATCAAATTATGGAATATAGAGCATCCAAATGAACAAGAAGATGAAAGTGATGATGATAGGAAAGAAGAAAGTTGTGTCAATTTCAAACTTGGTTTAAGTGAGGCCACAAAAGAAGCATTTACTACAGGAGCAACCATAGCTGAAAAAATAGGTTATGAAGGTGGTGGTTTGGGGTCCCAAGGACAAGGAATTCCTACAGTAATAGATGTACAACATAGAAAATTAGTTGATAAATCTGGCCTTGGAGCTGATAAAGTAGACCAAGGGAAAACAAGTAGAACCGAAACAATTCAATTTGTTAGAGCTTCAAATCCTTGTCCTCATGGTCAAACACAATCACAACTAGGACATTCCCATGGTGGAGGGCTTAGTGCAACTGGCACTGCCTCTGGTGGTGATGGTATGGGTAGTATTACTAGTAGTGGTCAACATGTGCTACAACAAAAAATTACACACAAGAGGACAATAACACAATATACCACAAAAACACCAGGTGATCAAGGCATATAGAATAGGAAAAGGATTTTGACAGGTCCAACTCCAAGTCACACTACTAGTGGATCCACCACAAAGGAGTTCTTTCCAGGCACTCCCCCAATGCCAATTAGTTTGGTTGTGACATCATTAGCAATTGCAAGTACTCATATTCCTTCACCATTCAAGCATTCCATTGTTCCTACATCCCCAGGTTTTGATTACATTGAAGAGTTTAAAAAGAAATCAAAATTGAATAAAAAATAAAAGAAGCAACTGATGGAGAGTGTGTCTGCTCTAACTTCAGAGCCTACAACAACCATGGTCTTATCCACATTTGACACAAGTAAAGAAATTATGGAGTACACAATTCTTGTTTCCACGGTTCAAAATAAACAAGCAAATCAGATGGATCCATCTGAATTTGAGGTGAACAATTTTCAATTGGATTTCTCTAGACTCAGAAATACTAACAAAATTAATGTATCAAAGAAGAACAATGAATTGGTGTACAAATCATTTCTAAAGCAAGATAGAGAGAAAAAAAGGTTGCATACTCAAATTGAAAAGTTACAGGAAGACCTAGTAAATGAGAAAGCAAAGAGGAAAGCAATAGATAACAAGAGAAATGAATTAGAAAAAAGAATTAAAAAATCTACCTCTACATTAACAAGCAAAGAGGATAAGCAGAATGAGACTGCAGTGAATGAACTGAAGCAAAGGCTAGATGAGAGAAACAAGAAATATGATGAGGAAAAATCCACTTCAGAAAAATTAGGAGTAAGCATTGCAAATGGAAATGCACAGTGGGAAAAAAAATTGGAGAAGGAGAAAAAAGGAAATGAAAGATTGGAGGTAGAGATGATGGAAGCAAAAAATGAAATTAAGTCTTGTCAAAATAAGTTATCTTCATTTTGTAAAGAAACAATGAGGCATATTAAACAAAAGATCTGGGATGAAATAATGCAGGGGATTGATCATTTGTGTGACATGTTTTAATCAATTGATGCTATTAGACAACATCATAAGAAGCTCAACAAATATTTTTTGGAGAACAAAAATGTGCTGGAATTAGAGGAATTAGAAAATCAAATTCAACAAACAGTCTACAAAGCTAGTGACAATGTTTTAAAATCAAAAGGGATTACTAATCAGCTTGCTACATCAATGGCATTGTCATCTATCATTGAAAAGTGTTTGAGAATGCGTGAAACAGAGAAATATTTACATTTGGCTGTAGACAAGATGAAGAAGGTGGATGAAAAGTTAAGGAACTTCATAGAGCTTATTTTACCAGAGGCTTTTGACACAAATGAGCGATTCGTTGGATGGAATGATTTCAGAAAGAAGATGGAGGATGCAAGGAAGATTGATTTGGACCAGTTTCCTCAGAACCCAGGTGTGGTGACGTATTTGGATTCTATCAAACCATTGCTAACCTTGAATGCAAAATTGACCAAAGAATCCAAGACAGGTTCCAATTTGAATCATGAATTGTTAACAAATCTTCAAGTCAAACAACATCAGTTAGAAAAAATGACTATTCCAACACCTAAAGAGTGGATGTTGCTAGAAAAGGTGATGTAGTGATTTAATTTTTGATAATATGAATTTCCAAGTTCCAACTCAGCTCTGTGCAGAGTTGTCTTTGAGCAAGATTTTTCATTGCCAATACCTCTATGTATTCCTTCATGTGATATTGTGATAATCAATTTAAAAGCTCAAATTCAAACTTCATTAATGTGTTGATGTTCAATTATCTATATTATTTATTATATCATTTGAAGAAAAAGTCTGGTAGTGGTTTCAACTTCTAGATACACTTGTTATTATGTTCATTGTTCTTAATATGTTATTAAGCATAAAGTTGAGTGATGAATCATTGAGTACATGTTCAATTTTTACTTTTAACACAATTAAAATATGAACTATAAGGTGATTTTAATTCCAGACATCCATAATATTAGTGAAATTGCATTACAATTCACACATCAATACTCAATCTCCATGACTACTTAGCATATCCACTAAACATTTATATGAATTCATGTCATGGATTATCTATTATTGGAATTGGAATGATGGATTTTTGGTAAGTTTCATAGTTGTGGTTACTATCACTCAAAGTCGTAGTTTTGGTACTTTTCCTAACCTTAGTCGCTAGCCCTAAGAGTTTTATAACCTTGTCGCGGAGCTCTAAATTTTCATAACTCCCTGATTCCCCGACATGGTTGATGGTTCACTTTGTTGAGTTGCAAGTCTTTCTTGGTCATCTTTCTATTCGGTGGGTCAGAGGTTTAGAAAACTTTGAAACTTCAGACTTTGGTTCTAAGGTTCCAAGTTTCAGCGACCACACGACATTATGGACTTATCTTTCCTTAATTTTTCAAAGGCGTCATCATCTGACACCTCATTGAATACTATGTACAAACTAATGTAAAATATAAAATACAATATAAAATATAAAATATCACAATTTCATGGAATACAACATAAAATATCATCAACTATAGTTTGACTTTGGAATATGATTCATGAAGTGCAATATAATTAAAAATATCATGAAGTGCAATGATTCACAATTTCATTGAATACAATATAAAATATCATCAACTACAATATGGAACAATGGAATTTGATCCTAGGATCCATGAAGTGCAATATAAATACCTAAAAGCTGCTAATTCTCTTTCATTTCCCAAATGGATTAGGGGTCCTCAAACCGCTGTTCATCATCAGATAAAGTAAAAGAGTCGTCTTCAATTTGATCCAAAGTCTGCTCTTCATTTTCTTCGGCCTGTGTCTCAAATTCAACATTCATTGTGTCATTTGTGTCAATGTCATTTGTCTAAGTCCCATTGCTATCGCCAAATGCTAGGCATTGTACTTTGAATTGAGGCAGGCCAACCTAACTCCTCTTCTTTCACATGACTTCCTGTACGTTCCCTTCAAAAGGAAATTCTAACATTATAATGCTAGCCTTTTCTTCATCCTCAAGAAATTTCTTTCCAAATTCTTGTCTAGTTTGTTTCTTAACTTTGATCTCGCTAAAACCCTAATGTAATTTAAAACTCTCTATCCCTCCTCCATAATCGACTTCAATATCATTGTTTGACATAAATCAACAAGTTTGAAATATTCTCGACATCAAAACCACCTAATATTTCACTGACCTAAGTTTGTCCAAACTCTTTATTGATCCTGCTCAAAGGCCTTGTCCTGCCCATGGATTTATACTGGTCCTTCATGGCTATTGCAAAACTCCCACATTGTTTTCTAAGCTTAGCTTCATCTAAAATTCCTTCTATTTTCTGCTCATTGTATGTTACAGTTTTCAAAAATTGTTCAATCAATATTTTTATTTGAGCATGAAAAATTGTGGGGTTATCTCGGTTTTCCCAAAATTGAGGATACACAATACTCATGGCTTCAAGTATTTCATGTCAAGGGAATCTTTCATGATTCTCTAAGGAAAGAGATTTTGCAATTTCCTTCAAATTATCACCAAGAGATTTAACAATTCCTTGAAAATATTCCTCGTTAATAGCTACTTCTCTGCTAGAGCACCTAGCTGTCTTACATTGGTACATTTGTATCTCATATCTACGTACATAGATGCATAAGTTCCCACTTACATTAAACTTTAAATAATTATCAAGATCATTCAAATCAGTAATTTTTTTCCACATGAAATAATTTGGGCCATCTTCTGTTAGATCTAGATATAGATGATCGAGGGCCAAGCATGTATGTTTACGTAGATTGGCATATTCATTAATATACATAGTTCTATCTTGGGCTTTCTTCACAAGCTCATTCATCACATCCAGCATGGGGAGAAGACTAGTTAAATTCAAGAGTGTCTCTATATTGCTTAACCTATGTAAGAGGTCAGGAGCTTTGTCTATTGTACTACGATGCTCGTATATCACTCCAATCAAAGATTGATATTTTGAAAGAACTTGTTGCATTGGTCCATGCAGGGAGATCGATCTAGTATCAACATCCTTGAGAAGCTTGTTTCCGTGTTATTCCCTCAACAAAATTTTGAAATTTCGCGGAAACATTTAGGACTTCGCGTAAGCATATGGATCTCATGGACTAGATTTTTTTATTTTGATAATCAGAGGAAACTTGCTAACACCTTGAATGCTAAATCTATTATATGGGCCATGCAAAGAATGCCAAGCATACATGGTGCACAAGTAGTTTGTAACTTTGTGCAAACACCGTCCTTTGACCTTTGCATAATCAGAGGCTCCATCAGCTCCTACACACCAACTTTTTTGCAATTGTCAACTCATCCATACCTACAATTTCATTCAAAGATTTCTTGACTAGTTCAAATAGATTTTGCGGTGTTGAACTATCTTTCATTTTATGAACACAAAGAAGATGAGCTTGGTATCATGTTGTCGATAGTATGAAAAATGCATATAGACCCAAGCAGGCATTGTCTAACAAGTAGCAGAACTTCCATCTAAAGATAATGCAATGAAATTTGACTCTTTTACTTTATCCTTTAAATCTTCCTTTTCCACTTCGGCAAAACAGTTTTCCCAATCCCATCTAGTTTTTAATGACCAATGTGAGTAGGGATAGTGAGGAACATTCAAATAAGATAATAAACCAGAATATTTTGGGTAGTTTGTCATAGGACGCCCTTTGGACAAAATATGAAAACAACACTCATCTGAATAGTTTTTGACAAATTTTCTCCTTCCATTGCTTTTCCAAATTGAGCCTCAAGTGTACCTTTACATGCAACAAGCTTCAACATGCTTTGGTGATGCTCTTCATAATCTATGGCATACCTAACATGAAGACATTCCTCCTTTGATTTCCATCATACATCCCATTCTTCCTTCTCTCAAGCCTATGATTTGTTTTCATAAACTTTATTGATATGCTTTTCTATAGTGTTAATCTTTAGCTGCAACATCTTGGCTCTTCCACATTTCCAACTACAAATCTTACATTTGGCCAATGTTGCCTTTTCAATATCATTTGCATTGCCAATCCCCACTAGTACCATGAATGGGTACTTTGACAACCAACCAAGTTGAAAACTCCTTGTCATTTCCCACTCGCGCCCCCTTTTTGGTTTATTTTTCCTTTTCTTGCTACCAACATCATCATCCTCATCCAAGCCAATTATCTCATTCTGGCTAACCGGGCCCAGGGTATCACTTGGAACATCTTCTACGGTATTGCTATCTTGATTTGATACATTTTGATTTAAATCAATGACAATCTCAACTTGACCTTCCAGTGGTGGTGAGGTATTGGGAATGCTACCAATATTTGGTGGAGCAGTTGATGATGTAGCTCCATCTTGACCTGATGGATTAGAAGCTTTGGAAATTGCAAAGTAAGACTATATGGTACATCTAAGTTGTGACCATTTTGATGGCCTCCCAATATCTTCACCACCCTAAGTAGAGACAGGAGTCTCTTCACCACCCTGAGGAGCCTGAGGAGCGGTAGGAGTCTCTTCACCACCCTGAGGAGCCCTCGAGGATGGAGTCTCACCACCCCGAGGATGGCAAATTAGCCCTCGAGGAGGGTAGGAGCCTTACCACCCCTGAGAGGAGAAAAAGGAGTCTTAGAAGATGGGAGTCTCTTCACCACCCCGAGGAGCAAGCAGGATCCTTACCCTTGCTATTCAAGTTGCTCAACATATCTATCTCTCACTCTAATAAAAACTAGAAAAAAAATGTCTCTTTGTTTAAGGACAAAGAATAATAATATAGATCATATTCCCTACTCAATATCATCTTTAAGAATGAAGCAAGAATGGAAAAGAGATAAAGAAAACTTATTATTATAACTAATAACACTATAAAGAAATGATCACTCACCTTTAAGTCTAAGTTTTTGTCTTTGTCTGGCTTCTGAATAAATGACACTTTCAATTGTATTTGTTTATGTTCAAGGAATGGATTAATAATATTCCTTTAGTTATTTATCAAAGATTGTGTGAAATGACAATGCACAGGAATTTATAAGTAGTGTGATAAGTGTTGTTCTTAAAAAAATGGTGCAAATCACATATCAAATTCAATACCATAGAATACAATATAAAGTTTTTGTCTTTTCCTAAACTTAGTCGCTAGTCCTCAGAGTTATATAACCTTGTTGCGGAGTTCTAAATTTTCATAACTTCACGATTCCCCGACTTGGTTGATGGTTAACTTTGTTGAGTTGCAAGTCTTTCTTAGTTATTTTTCTACTCAGTGGGTCAGAGGTTTCAAAAAATTTGAAACTTCAGAGTTTGGTTCTAACTTCTAAGGTTCACTTTGTTGAAGCAAGAATGGAAAAAAGATAAAGAAAACTTATTATTATAACTAATAACACTATGAATAAATGATCACTCACCTTTTAAGTCTACATTTTCGTCTTTCGCTGACTTCCGAATGGAGAAGTAGAACCTCATAACCAAAAAAATGTGTAAGAATAAATGACACTTTTGATTGTATTTATATCAATCCATGATTCCATATTTGGAAAATTTCACAGGATTTTTAAATGGTATATTAAAAATTTGGTGAATCTTGCGTGCTTATACAACAATACATTGTAATTTTCAAGGCGGAATGAGTCCTCAAATGTAATTATTTTTTAATGTTATTGGTGAAATAGGTCCTCATGGGAAACTATTTATAAATTTTAATTGGTGAAATGGTCAACTATTTGTAAATTTTAATTGGTGAAATGGGTCCTGATACAATGTTGGTTTAATAGTATTGGCGAATATGTAGGTGTTTTATTAAATGCTTTTGGGATTCCAAGCAAAAATATTAGTCGATCCAATTGAAACATGTAGTTTGACAATGGAAATTTTTTTGCTTAAATATACCACATAAAAAACTCATTGTCGAATGGACATGCATTGGACCTATAGTTCATAAAATCTGGGCAATTTGGACACCCTGTTGGGTGCGAGAAATTCGCTAATTTTGACTTGGCCAGTTCCTATAATTTTCCAATTGGCTAAGATTCGCCACTAAATTTTTCCCTGTTGAAGACAACAAGCTGAAGGTTTATGTAATCCTGCAAATTTCCTTTAATTGTAGTGGTAGATCTTTTGTTCTATTTTGTATCTGTAGGTAGTGAGCCTTCTTGTCGGACAGTGATTCCCTTGTAGGAAGTGAGCCTTTGTATTAGGACAGTGAGTCCTCTTTTGGGAAGTGAGACCTTAGCAGTGAGCCTTTGTATTCAATTTATAATCTTTATATTGTGAGTTAACCCTCACCATGGCTTTTCCCTTATTGGGTTTTCCACGTAAAAATTTGGTGTTCATTGTGTTGATTTACTTGTTATTTGTGTTTCATGTTCATATTTAATAACAGAATAGTGTGGTTGAATATTTGATAAGTGATAAAGTTTTAGGTTTGAATTTGTGTGACAACTGATTCACCCCCCCTCTCAGTTGTCCTATGCCTATTTAACAATTGGTATTAGAGCCTTTGTTCCTTGTTGTAGAGCTTAACCGCTTAAGGAAGATCTGATGGCGCACAAGTTGGTGATCCCTGTGTTTGATGGAATAGACTACAAATATTGGAAGGGACATATGAGAGGATATATTATCTCTCTCAGTTTCAAGACCTGGAAGGTTGTTGAGAACAAGTATACACTTCCATCCAGTGGTGTTAATTCTGTAGATGAGATCTCTGCTTATGAAGAAAATGAGAAGGTGAAGTATGCGATTTGCAGTGGTTTATCTAAAAATGAGTGAATCAAGGTCAATTCCTTGGATTCTGCATATGAAGTCTAGAAGAAGCTGGAAACATGTATGAAGGAACAGTGAAATTGAAGACATAATAGAGAAAATCTTGATCACCCTACTAGACTACCACAACGATAAGATCTCGGTGATTGAAGAAATGTATGATCCTAATAAGTACACCTTGGAACATTTGTTCAGCACCTTGCAAGCATTTGGATTGAGAAAGTTCTATAAAGATGACAAGATAGAAGAAAAGATAGAAACAACATTTAAGGCAATGAAGATTGAGGAGGAACTGAATAGTGATGATGTTGATGAGTTGGAAGCTAACTTCACCAGGAATTTGAAGAAAGGTACTAGAAAGTATAAAGGTATGTTGCCCTTTAAATGCTTTAGTTGTGGTAATATTGGTCATTATGCTTCAAGATGTTTGAAAAGGGTTGCACATAAAAAGAAAAAGGATTATAAGGATAAGGACAGGAAGGATAAGAAGTATAAGAAGTTGTACTATGTTAAGGAAGAGGCAGGTATTTCTGATGATGAATATGAAAATGAGGTTGATGATAGTGAATGCTTATTCTTAGCTTTGGAAAGTAAATTTGTACCCACTAACCTTGGAAAATGTGTAAGTAAGAAGACCCTGGAGGTTAAGAAGAATAGGATGGAAGGTACTCTGGTTACCATATTCCATGCAAGACAGGATGAAGACTACTGGGTAATTGATAGTGGATGTTCAAATCACATGACTAGATATAAGAGTAAGTTCACTAAACTCGAGAGGTATGATGGTGGTTTAGTTATGTTCGGTGATGATTCAGGAGCTAAGATCTATGGTAAAGGTTCAATAAGTTTTGATGGAGTGCATAGTATTGATGATGTATATTATGTGAAGGGTTTGAGGCATAATCTTCTGAGTGTTGGTCAGATGTGTAGAAATGGCTTTAAAGTTGTGTTTCAAAACAATACCTATGAAATTAGAAAAGGATCAAAAAATGGAGATATGATTGCTGCTGGAAGAAGAACTCATGGAAATATCTATCAGTTGAAAGGTGTTGATGGTCATTTTCTTATATCCCAGATCAGTGAAAGTTGGTTATGGCACCGAAGAATGGGACATGTGAACTTTGATAACCTAGTCAAGATCAGTGCAAAGGAGATTGTTCGAGGACTTCCTAGAATCACAAGACCTACTAACACTATCTGCAGAAGTTGTCAACTAGGGAAGTAGACAAGATGCAGCTTTAAGGGAAAGGAATATCCTACTACCAAAATGTTGGAGTAAGTACATACTGATCTATGTGGTCCGACTAAGACTGGAAGCCTACATGGTGGCAGATATTTCATGTTTCTTATTGATGATTACACTCGAATGACATGGGTTGCTTTTCTCAGAGAAAAGAATCAAGCCCTAGATAGGTTTAAGGTATTCAAAGCAAGAGTGGAGAATGAAGTAAATCTAAAAAATCAAGTGTTTGAGATCTGATAGAGGTGGTGAATTCACTTCTTGTGAATTCAATACATTATGTGAGAAGAATGGCATAAAAAGATAGTTTTATGCTCTGAGAACCCCACATCAGAATGGAGTAGTTGAAAGGAAAACAAGATAGTATAGGAAGCTGCTAGAACTATGATGAAAGAATCTAATGTACTGGATGTATATTGGAGAGAAGCGATACATACTATTGTTTATGTTCTTAACAGAGTTCAAATCAGACACAACAAAATAAAGATGCCTTTTGAGTTATGGAATAGTGAGACTCCTACTGTGAAATATTTTAAGGTATTTGGAAACAAATGCTACAATAAAAGAGATGATGAAAATCTTGGAAAGTTTGATGCTAGATGTGATGAAGGAATATTTCTTGGATACTCTACCACTAGAAAGGCATACATATGTTTTAACAAAAGACTAAGGAAGATTATTGAAAGTGCTAATGTGAAAGTTGATGAGGACATACTCAGACCTATTAAGATAAGTGAAGTTGACCCTGATGATCCCATTTGCGGACATGTACCTGAAGAAAATAAGGAGAAGGAAGAAGAAGAAGAAGAAGAAGAAGAAGAAGAAGAAGAAGAAGAAGAAGAAGAAGAAGAAGAAGAAGAAGAAGAAAATGAACTCCAATCCCATTAAGTAGGACTCCTACATGTACAAAAGAATCATCTAAAAGATCAAATAATTGGAGACAAGAGTGAAGGTGAAGACAAGAAGAAGTTGCATGAGGTAAATCTGCTTACTCTCTAAAATATAACCTAAATCTGTAAAAGAAGAATGTGAAGATGAAAGTTGGATGAGAGCTATGAAAGAGGAATTGTAGCAAATAGAAAAGAATCAGACATGGGAAATAGTCCTTAGGCCTATGAAAAAAAATGTGATTGGCTCAAAATGGGTGTTCCAGAATAAGCTAAATGAAAATGGAGTAGTAAGGAATAAGGCAAGATTGGTATGCAAAGGATATTCACAAGTTGAAGGTATTAATTTTGAAGAGACATTTTCCCCTGTGGCCAAAATGGAAGCTATCAAAATGTTTTTGGAATTTTCTGGACACAAGGACTTCAAGGTATATCAAATGGATGTTAAGTCAACTTTTTTGAATGGTGAGTTGGAGGAAGAAGTGTACATGGAGCAACCTGAATGGTTTCAGTTGTCTAACATGTCGGATATGGTTTGTAAATTGAAGAAAGCATTGTATGGATTGAAGCAAGCTCCCATAGCTTGGTATGCAAGACTGGATAGATATCTGACAAAGCAAGGATTCAACAAAGGTTCTGCTGACAACAACCTCTACTTCAAAGTGAAAGGTAATAAGATGTTGATTGTAGGTGTTTATGTTGATGACATCATTTTTGGTGGAAATGAAGGCATGTGTAAGAAGTTTGCTGAAGAAATGCAGAAAGAATTTGAGATGTCTATGATTGGTGAATTGAATTTCTTCCTTGGTTTGCAAGTGAATCAAACTGACAAAGGGATATTCATTTCACAATCTAAGTATGTAAAAGAGTTGTTGAATTTTTTTGGAATGGAGGATTCTAAACCAGTTTGTACTCCTATGGTAACCGGATGTAAGTTGATCAAGGATGATGAATCTGCTAAGACTGATCAGAGCAAATGCATATCCATGATTGGAGGATTGTTATACCTCACTGCTACCAGACCAGATATTATGCATGTGGTGTGTTTAGTTGCTAGATTTCAAGAAGATCCTAGAGAAGCACATCTTATGGCTGTAAAAAGAATATTTAGATACCTTAAAGGCACACCGGATTATGGACTATGATACCCTAAGAGTAATGATTTCACCCTGAGTGCCTATATAGATGCTAAATGGGTTGGATGTGTACATAACCAGAAGAGTACTAGTGGTGGTGCTTTCTTTCTTGGTGAATCACTAGTTTCATGGCTGAGTAAAAAGCAAGATTTGGTTTGTTTATCCATTGCAAAGGAAGAATCTATTGTTGCAGCATCTTGTTGTACACAAGTTCTATGGATGAAGCTGACTCTGAAAGGCATTGGTGTGGTATGTGATGAGCCTATTCCCATTTTCTGTGATAATAAAAGTGCAATAAATTTTTTGAAGAACCCGGTTATGCATTCAAGAATGAAGCACATATCTATCAAGTATCATTTTCTAAGAGAAAAAGTGTTGGAGAATGAGGTCAGACTAGAGTATGTAATAATAAAGGAACAAATTGTAGACATATTTACTAAGGATCTTCTAAAGGATACTTTTGAGCATCTTAGGGAGAGGTTGGGGGTCATTGGCCCTCCTAACTAGGTGCACATGAAGTTGCATCAGTCCAGTGAATTCACAAATTCTTCATTTATCTAGACTGGTAGTCAGGTCTACTCCACAGGGGGAGTAGAAAAGGTTTTCATTGTTACAGTATGAGTGTACTCCTAAGAGGGAGTAATCAAAGCATTTGTCCCTTTCCATTGATTTCAAAGGGGGAGAAAAGGTTATGTGTTTCCATCAATGACAAAGGGGGAGATTGTTGCAAGTATGAGCTAATTTGGTGGTGTTGTCATTGATGTTTGCATTGATGTCAACAATGTTCAGTATGTTGTGGATTGCATATGTATGGTTGAGATGCCAGTGAGATGGTGTGAGTACATGGAGCTATCTTTATGGTATTGCAGATATTTTGGTTTGATGAGTTTCCAAGTGCTTTTGAGAAAATTAATATAGAAAAGAAGTTAGAGTGATGAAAATGTTTAGAATGTGCTCTGGTATGTTATCCACATTTCTCCTTTGTTGATCCTATGCATGTGCGATTGTGAATTTTTAATTAAGGTGATTTGATGGTGTTATGTGTTGAGTTTTAGCCTTTGATGAGATGGTACATGGAAGTTGTGTCCATTGGTATGTGTGTGTTCTACAGGAAAGTTTAATCTTCTATGGACTAAGAGAATTTTTTCTACTCCACAGTCCTTCGTTGTTTTGTTTCAGATCTTGTGAATTTGGGATATGCTTTGTGAAGGTCTTTTCTATGCTTAGGTGAAGAGGTTTGAATTTTTCTTATCCAAAAATCATGTTTCGGTATTTTAGTGTGCCTCTGCACAATCTAGATAGTTTGGTGAAATAAATTCAGTGATTGAATCCTGTTGTTTTTGCTACGGATGTATCTAGAAGGTTTTGAGATGTATTCTCGTGCATAATGAAGCATGTGCATCATTGATAATTTGCGTTTTCATTAGGTTTGGCCGACTTGGTGTTTACAATTCATTCGAAGAATAAAATTTATTTAAGGAAGCATGTAGAAGATTCAAGAAAATAATTTTATTGGTCCACTCTTATTCCTTTCCACCGCGAGAATTTAGAGTTTCTAACCTAATTTGAATTTATGAATTGGTGTTTTGTGGCCAACCTTGGTAAATGTCTCTAAGGTTGAGAATAGTATAAAATAAATTTGAACTGTGAAAATTTGTATGACACTGTGACACAAAGTGACAAAAGAGTGCCACAAATCATAAGAGTAGAAGTGAGTGTGAGTAAGTTGTGATAGCAGTGTTTCAGTGTGTTGAAGACAAAAGGCTGAAGGTTTTTGTAATCCTACAAATGTGCTTTAATTGTAGTGGTGGATCTTTTGTTCTATTTTGTATCTATAGGCAGTGAGCCTTCCTGTTGGACAATGAGTTGTATGTAGTGAGCCTTTGTATTAGGACAGTGAGTGCTCTTTTGGGAAGTGAGCCTTTGTATTCAGTTTATAATCTTTATATTGTGAGTTAACCCTCACTGAAGTTTTTCTCCTATTGGGTTTTCCACGTAAAAATATGGTGTTCATTGTGTTGATTTACTTTCTATTATCTGTGTTTCATGTTCATATTTAATAACAAAATAGTGTGGCTGAAGATTTGATAAGTTATAAAGTTTTAGGTTTGAATTTGTGTGACGACTGATTCACTCCCCCCCTCTCAATTGTCCTACACCTATTTAACATAGAAGACCTAAAAATAAAAATAGAGTAGCAAACATTAATGAGGAGGATGCATGCTCATCCATTTTGAAGAAGCAGAAGGAGGTGAATTCTTGATGACAAGAAGAGCATTGTTGAATGAAGAAGATGGACCAATTCAAAGAAAGAGATTATTGAAGACAAGATGCAAATGTGAAGGGAAAGCTTGTAATTTCATCATAGATAGTGGAAGCACAGATAACTTGGTATCCAAAGAAATGGCGAGAAAATTGAACCTAGAAAGGAGGAAGCACCCAAAACTGTACCGAATTTCATGGGTACAAGATAATCAAAATCTTTTGATCAGCAAGCAATGTTCGGTAAAATTTAAAATAGGAGGATATTTTGATGAAATATTGTGTGATATAATTCCCATGGATGCATGTCATATTTTGTTAGGGAGGCCTTGGCAATATGATAGGAAATCAATGCATGATGGTTGTGCTAATACATACACCACAACTAAGGCTGGTGTGAAGCATAAATTGAAACCTTTGAAAGAAGATTTGGTTCAATTTTGTGGTAATGCAAGAATTTGTTTAGTTGATGCAAGAAAATTTCTAGATGGTATGAGGCATGAGAAATTTTGTTTTTCTTTGATTCCTAAAACTAACTTCTTAAATGTGGAAGATGTTCTTGTGGAGGTTGCAGATTTGTTACAAGAATTTCTAAAAATTATTTCAGACAAAGCACCTGAGGAGCTTCCACCCATGAGGAAGATAATTTATCAAATTAATCTAATACCAGGAGCAATTTTTCCTAAAAAATCATCCCATAGAATGTCTCCAAATGAGAGTGAAGAGTTGAACAAGCAAGTTAAAGAATTCTTGTGGAAAGGCTTGATTCGAGAGAGCCTAAGCCCATGTGTAGTGCCTATTGTTTTGGCACCAAAGAAAGGAGGAGAATGGAGGATGTGCATGGATTCAAGGGATATAAAAAAAATCAACATCAAATATTGATTCTCACTACCCAAAATGGATGATATCATGGATTGTTTGAGTGGAATTGAATACTTCACTAAGATTGACTTGAAGAGTGGTTATCATCAAATACGAATCCGAGAAGGTGATGAGTGGAAAACAAATTTCAAGACCAAGGAAGGTCTATATGAATCATTGGTCATGCCTTTTGGACTAACCAATGCTCCTAGTACATTATGAGGTTGATTAATGAAGTACTAAAATAGTTTTTGGAAAGATTTGTTATTGTTTATCTAGATGATATATTGCTATTTAGTAAGACACTAGAGGAGCATTTGATGCATATCAGATTTGTTTTTGAAAAGTTGAAGGAAGAAAATTTGTTCATTAACTTGAAAAGGTGCAGCTTTATGAAGAGGGAATTGGTATACTTGGGTTTTGTTGTTTCAAGAGAAGGTCTCAAGATGGACCCAGAAAAGGTGAAAGCTATTTTATAATGGCCTACACCTAGAAGTGCTACCGAGGTGAGATCATTTCATGGTTTGGAAATTTTTTACAGAAATTTTGTTAGAGGTTTCAATAGTATTTATGCACCACTAACTGAGACCATCAGAGGAGATAAAAGAGATTTTAAATGGATTATAGGGGCAGCAAGAAGTTGTGATTTGTTGAAGGCCAAAGTGACTGAGCAACTTGTTTTAGCACTTACAAATTTTAGCAAGGTATTCCAAGTTGATTGTGATGCGAGTGATAATGTGATTGGAGTTGTCCTAAGTCAAGAATTTAAACCCGTTGCTTAATTTAGTGAGAAGTTAAATGATGAAAAAAGAAAATATGCAGTGTATGATCAGGAATTTTATGTTATTAAGGATTGAAAAAGTGGAGACACTATCTTTTACCTAAGGAGTTTATTTTATTTACTGGTCATCAAGCACTTCAGTATTTGAGTAGTCAAGGGAAGATAAATCAAAGGCATATGAAATGGGTAGAGTTCTTGCAAATTTATACTTTTGTTTTGAAACATAGGAGTGGGAAGTCTAACCGGGTTGTAGATGTTTTGAGTAGAAGATATGGTTTGTTGATTGAAATGTAGGTTGAGGTTGTTGGATTCAATCAGTTGAAGGAGTTGTATGAAGAGGATCCATATTTTGGAGAGGCTTCGAAGGCTTGCAAAGAACCTATTTCTTGTGATAGGACCAAGTGGTTGGATTATTTAATCCAATATGATATGTTGTTCAAATTACTTTTTTTCAAGGAAATAGTCAGGTTGCATGGTCTTTCGAAGAGCATTGTTTCCGATAGAGATACAAATTTTGTGGGGTCATTTTGGAGGACCTTATAGAAGAAGATGAAGATTGATTTGAAGTTTTTTTCAGCCTACCATCCACAAAAAAATGGTCAAACAAAGGTGGTAAATATAAGCTTGGGTAATCATTTGAGATGCCTAGTTGGAGATAAGCCAAAAGAGTGGGATTTGATTCTACCTCAAGCAAAATTTGCATATAACAACTTGGTGAATAGAAGTATTGGTAAATCTCTATTCCATACTATTTATGGCAGAAACCAAAGAGTTTTTTCAGACCTCAAAAATATTGATAATGTTGACAAGAAGAGTGCAAAAGCATAAGACTTTGTTGAACACATAAAGAGCATACATGAGGAGGTACGAAATCATATCAACAAAATGAACTTTCAATACATGTCCAAGGCTGATTTGAAGAGGATACATAAGGAGTTTCAATTTGGTGATGAGGTAATGGTACACTTGAGAAAATAAATATTTCAAGTTGGTACCTATAACAAGTTAAAAATGAAGTTTAGGCCTTATCAAATTGTGAGTAGGCATTATTCAAGTAATGCATATGAAGTAGAGTTTCCTAGTGGACTTAATATTTCACCTATTTTTAATATTTTTGATCTAACAAAGTTTCATGAAGATGAAAGTGATGAAGTTACCATAGGTGAAACAATTCATACACCAGTACCTACTTAAGAAGAGGGGAAAATAGAGGGAATTTTGGACCGCGGAGTGAGTGGGAGTACAAGGCACAAGCAATACTTTAAGTACTTGCTCAAATGGTTTAGAAGGCCTGTTGAGGACTCATCTTGGTTGTTAGAAGCTGAAGTTGAGCATCTTTGTTACCCTCTTGAGAGGTGACAGGGTCACTTTTCTTCTAACCTAGGTGACTAATGTAGGAGCATCCAAGGTGTAAAGGAAATCCTGTGTCACCAAAAATATCTTAATTTTGCTTTGTTGATTTAAGTAAATTCTTAGGTGATAGGAAAATAATAATTTCATTTTCAACAATTTATTTTCTCTTTGTGTGAAAATGTGAATGTAAAACCAATGGGTAAAAGGTCTTGATGATTCGATAAAAGTATCTTGTAAGGGAATATGCCTTTTTGGCGTTCCACTTTTGGAGGAGGTCAAAGAGTCATATTTGCATGTACATGTGTCATATGTTTTCATAAAGTGGGCTTCAAAAAGAATATTCTATTTTGCTTGCATTTCTTTGCATGCAACAACTATTATGATAGGTTTTAAGGAATCTGTAAGAGGTGTAAGTTGTCATAGCATCTCAAATTTGATTGGCCAAGTGTCTAGGCACCCAAGAAAGGGATGACATGCATTCAAGCACATTTCCTCATGGTAGATTTTTCACTCCCAAGGTTGGGCATACTTTCCTCAAGGTAGTTTTAGTTGGTGGTTTTGGAAAACTATGAGTTGTTTTCTCCTTCTACTTCCTCTATATTATTCATGCTTTTTCATTTTTGAGGGGGGCTTGGAGAAGTGAAGATTGTGTACCTAGATGTTGTCAAAATATTTATAGATTGTTGAAGATATATTTGTTGCAAGTGTTGCATGTGAGATTGAAGAGGATGTTAGGAAAAAGTGTGGTGTACACCTTGCATAATATATTTAATGTAATTATTATTGGGGCCACTTAATGTTGCATGTAACATTGGGACATAATTGAAGTTGCTAAAATGTAATTATTTAATATTGGGAAAAATAATAAGTAAAGTACCCATTATTAAATAAGGGAACATGGTTTTGTAATCTCATGGTTTTAGTTACATCGTTTTGTATACTATCACTTAGTGGTTTTGTGGGAGCTTGTTTCTATAAAAGCAACCACAAAGGTAGTTATTGTAAGATGCAATTTTGCATGATTAGCTCTGGTTAGCATTTGTGAGGATTTGAAGCATGGCACAGGATGTGTGGTTGCATGCTTGTTCGCATGGATTGCTTGGAGATAGCTTGATGCTTCAATGATGTTCATGGAGACTTTGAAGATGTATTGTAATCTTTATTGTTGAATACTACATGAGAGATGGATGCTTTTGGAGGCTAGGTTTTTTTCCCTCTTGCAAGTTTTCCCAGGGTATATATTGTGTCATATTTTCATGGGTATGTTGTCTATTCTCTTGCATGTGGATTCTGAATACTTAGATGCATAGATTTCTTTATGGGTTATGTGGAAATTGTCTTTAATTGGCTGCAAGTTTACAACAAGTGGTATCAGAGCTTTGGTTGTGGTTGTATAACCCTTGGTTGAGAAAAATATTATTTAAGTTTGAATCTATATATTGCATGTGAGAATCAAAGACATGAAAGATATGAGGGTTTTGCAGGTTGTTTATTGCAGATCTGGGGGTTTTGGGTTTGCTGTTCTGATGAGTTGTTTGTAGATTTGAGTTGTGAGAAATTTTGGGTGAAATGGGTTTCTTGGTTTTGCATTCAAGTGGGGGTTGTGGGGGTGAGTTTACATAAATGATCTCCTGGCCCAAAAAAGACCTCATGGTTGGATCCAAGTTGGTTGAGAGACGAATTTTGATATATAATTCGACCTATTTATGTTACTAGAAAAAAATGCATTTTTTTTTGTAAAATCCCCATTTTTGAAAGTTGTGCAGATAAATTTTCTTTAAAAAAATAAGAAAAAAATATTTTCCCATCATTGGAAAAAATGCCATGCAAAAGAAAAAATTAAAAAACAAACAGGGGTGATTGAAAAGTTTGATTGGTAATTTTTTTTGAAAAAAAAATTATAAAATAAATGTTTGGTGGGGGGTCGGACCCCCACACCCGCTCGTACTTTCCTGCAGCACTACCATCGGTAGTACATCGTTGGTAGGGTTGGATGGCATACACCGCCGACACTGCCAGTCAGCAGCCTGCCAACCGGTAGGACAACCGCCAACAGAGCTTCTATGCCCGTCAAAAACCTTTAAAAGGTTTTCAAAAATTTTAAATTAAATTTTTTATTATAAATTTTCTTTCGTCATTTATAGAGTCCGCTGGAATTTTTTTATAAAGAGGGCTGATGCATTTTTTAAATGCTATGAAATTTAAATTAATTTAATTCTTGTTTCGGTTCCACCACCTTGCCACCACTAGTTGAGCGGCACCGCCTAGGTGGGGCCGCTGTCCAACCACCAGGGGTGGCTAAATTTTTTTTGCCTCAGGTACAAACTAGTGTTTTACTTCCGAAGGGCATAACTTTTACCCAGTATGTCATATTTTCAAATTCTTGGACCATTGGAAAGCTGACTTAGAGCTCTACGTTGTGGTGCAAGAAAGTTTTCCATAGTTTGTAGTTTTGACAGTGTTTTTCTTGGTCAAAGTCAAGTGTTTATTTTGAGCTTCGAGAGGGCATATCGGTTGCATACAAAGTCATATTTTGGACTTTGAATAGTCGACGGAAAGCTTGTTCAGAGCTCTATACAGTGGATTAGGTTTGGAGATAACTTTTCATGGTTTATTTTTTGTTTTCTTTATCTAAGTTTTTTATGGGTTTCTTTGACTATGGTGATATTATGAGTTTATGGATGATCGAATCTTGGAGATTTGATGTTGGATTCATTGTATGCTCAGTTGTACATCTCATATTATTATATTTTTGACATGGTTATCAGTATATGGTAGGATTTATATGCTTCATTCATGTACCTACAAGTTGTGCAATGTTGTAGGTGGTCTATACTTACATGTTGCATTTATGACTTGGACATGGGTTGTCTTTGCCCATTGATATTTCAATGTTGATGCATGTTCAATTTTGGTGGCTTGGTTTAGTCACTTGGTTTTTTGGTTTTGTTTTCATGTTGAGGAGGTGAGATGGTATTACCAGTTACAGTCATTATATGGACCTATGTAGTTGACTACGATTATGCAGATATGTGGAAACAGTTGGGTTGAGTTGTTGTTACATTTGGTGGTGATCATGGTGTCATGGTTTTTTCTTGTGCTTTAGAGACTTTGACATGTCATGATGGTTTATGCAGGTGCATTGTTGGTGGTGTTGGATTGGTTCCTGATTATGGTTGTGGCAGTGTATATTCATGGTATGAGGATCATGGTTTTACTTTTCCTTTTGGGAGCTCTTGTTATATTTGAGTTCTTTGAGTGTGTGAGGGTATCTGATTGATCTTCATGAGGAGATTGTTATCATGATATCATGGATATCTTGATTAAACTTCTCAATAGGAGCTTTTGACAGTGATGGTTTTGGCAGTGATGGATATGTTTATGATGGTTTGGGGGTTGTAGGTATCTTCTTGGCTTGGAGATTATGGTTCTACTTTTTATGTAACTAACATTTCAGTTGTGTGTGTAGACCTGGATGATCTTCATGGAGAGGATGGTTGCCATGATGCCTTGTGTGACTCGATATCACAGTTCAGTGGGAGTTGTTGGCAGTGACATGGATGCATCATTTGGTATGGTTATCTTCATGTGATTGGGGATATGGTTTCTTTGTTTAGAGTGTTTTGCTACTATGTCATGGTTTACTCTTGATACGTGTTTAGAGTTTGGCATGGTACTTGTTCTCATGAGACCAGGATGTATATATATGTTATGGTACATGTGATCTCCTAGGAGGAGATGGTTAGATCATGTTGTCATGTTTATGTTCCTAATTCATTAGTGGAGTTTTGACATTGATCTTGTGTGGTTCTCTTGGTATTGGATGCATTGATCATTTTCTTGATTACTTCATAATGGTTCTATGTTGCATTTGGAGTTTGGCATGGATTGGTTGGTTACAGGTACTCATGGATACTTGGAGGCATAAGTGATGCTTAAGTTCTCTTGTGATTAGAGACATGTGTTGACATGGTTACTCTTGATGAGATTTCAGTAGGAAGTCTGAGGAGCCTACACCTTGGTTGGACATGAGTTCAACCTAGACCTATGAGGAGAGTGTTCTTGGATGAGTCTTGTTGACTTGGATGTCTTGGAGGAGCATTCTCATTCCCCACTCTTGGTCTACTCGGTAGTTTCACTTGAGAGGTATTGCCCATTGTTTCTTTTAGGTGCTTTATGTTTATGCTTTATCTTCTCATGCATAAGGATCTTGACCTATGGATATATGGTTTTGGAGGGTTCATTTGAGGAGTGTTGGCATGTTTATCTCCTTATGCATTGTGATTACATTCATTGATGTTGATTTAGGAGATGTATTGGGATTATTTTCTTCATTGGGAATGGATTTGGTTTGATATTATTTGGTTTGAGAGGCTTACATCCATGTTGTTTACATGATACATATGTTTTATCTTGGTGATTGAACGGTTGGGTGTTGTTATGGCTTTTCTTTTGGGGTGTTGTGGAGATCATATTTGACACAGTTGGCTTTTAGAGGTTTTGCACATGGAGTTTATGATTGCAGTTTATGGGTTTATATGTTTATGGAATGAGTTTACTATGTTTTGTATACCTTGGAGGTATGGAAAGTTGGATGTATTGGCACTTTTTGTGGGTGTTATTTCAGCTTTGGGTTTGTGTATCTTGACAACTATTGGTACATATTGATACCTTTGGATTAATTTTTTGTGTTTGGGATATTAGTTGAGCAGGACTTATGCTTCGTTGTGATAGTTTGTGTGGATTCTCTATTGGATGGATTCTTATCTTTGTGCATTGGCATGATGGAGGATGAGAGAATTCATGCTTGGGATGGTGGTCACTTTGATTCTTGTTGCAGGTATCTTGATGGAGCACATGGAGCATTTTGATTCCATGATGGTATATGTGGCTATATGGATTGTTCATTTGATTCATGTTTTGAGGTTATTTGTTCCCCTTATGCAATGTATACAACAAGTGGGAGAATGTTAGTAAAAAGGTGTGTTGTACACCTTGCATAATATATTTAATGTAATTATTCTTGGGGCAACTTAATGTTGCATGTAACATTGGGACATAACTGAAGTTGCTAAAATGTAATTATTTAATATTGGGAAAATAATAAATAAAGTACCCAATATTAAATAAGGGGACATGGTTTTGTAATATCATGGTTTTAGTCACATGGTTTTGTGTAATACCACTTAGTGGTTTTGTGGGATCTTGCTTCTATAAAAGAAACCACAAAGGTAGTTATTGTAAGATGCAATTTTGCATTATTAGCTCTAGTTAGCATTTGTGAGGGTTTGAAGCATGGCACTGGATGTGTGGTTGCATGCTTGTTCACATGGATTTCTTGGAGAGATCTTGATGCTTCAATGGTGTTCAGGGAGACTCTGAAGATGTATTGTAATCTTTATTGCTGAATAATACATGAGAGATGGATGCTTTTGGAGGTTGGTTTTTTTCCCTCTTGAGGGTTTTCTCAGGGTATATCTTGTGTCATATTTTCATGGGTATGTTGTCTATTCTCTTGCATGTGGATTCTGAATACTTAGATGCATAGATTTCTTTATGGGTTATGTGGAAATTGTCTTTAATTGGCTGCAAGTTTCCAACAGAGGAGCCCACAAGCTTCAATATTTTGTAATCTTTTGCATATTTGAAGATAATAAAAGTTGCAGATTTTATTTTCCAAATTATGTTCTTGTTATTTATTTGCAAACCTTCATGTGTTATGTTTTGTGAAGTATTGTAGTTAGATTTGAAAGGGAGAGTCTCCCTTTTCATCAGTGGTATGAAAACAGGTCATCTTGAGCCTGTAAATAGAGTGTTGAAGAGAGGCAGTTTGCAACAAGACCTATGAGTTGTGTGTGAAGATTAAAATGCCTCCAAGAGTTGCCAACTTTAGTAGAGGTAGAGGCAAAGGTGGTGGAGAAGGAGACCCTCCTAGAGATGAAATTAGAGCCCTCGAAAGGCAATTAGAAACTTTGCAAGAAGAGATTCGTAGAAGAGAAGTGCATAGAGAAAGAGATGATACTAAAGATGAAACTAAAGAGGAATTGGAAGAGGAAGAAGAGGAACAAATTGATCCTAGATAAATTAGACTATTGAGAGAAATATCAAACATTGGAAAGAAACCAAAAATGGAGGCTTCCATCTTCAAGGGAAGCCTAAATCCTAAAGAGGTGATAGATTGGATTAATGACATGGAAGAGTTTTTCAAGTTTGAAGAGATTGAAGACCCTCACAGAGTGATGTATGCAAAAACAAAGCTAAAATTCCATGAAAGAATTTGGTGGAAAGAAATACAGCTTGAAAGAGGAAGACAAGGGAAAGACAAAATTTCTAGATGGGATAGAATGGTGGCAAAAATGAAGAGATAATTCATCCCAGTAGATTATGAATTGGAGCTACTAAAAAAGATGTAGAGCTTAAGACAAGGAACGAGGATTGTGAAAGAATACACGAAATAATTTCACAAGGTCCTAATTTGAATGAGACATAATAAAGAAAATAAGGAGAAAGTAGTTAATTACATTAATGGGTTGAAACCTAGTATACAAGAAGAATTTGAATTGGTGAGAATGACCACCATTGAAGACACTTATCAATTTTAATTGAAAGTTGAAGAAAGATTGAACAAAAAAATTGAAAGTAAACAAAGAGGAAGAGGTCGTGGCAGAAGAAGAAAAGGAAGAAGTTATGATGGAAATCAGAAAAAAAATCATAAATTTGAAGACCAAGGCAGCATAAAAGATCAAATATCAGAAAATTATCACCCTCCTAGAGATCAAAATCCAAAAGGTAGAGGAAGATCGGGTAGAGGATTAGGAACAAGTGGCGTTCACAAAACCTATTTTCGATGCAGTGAAGAGGGGCATAGAGCTTATGACTGCCCTCACAATCAAGAAATAACCAACATAATACCTAAAAATTGGAATAGAGTAGAAAACATCAATGAGGAGGATGCACGCTAATCACATTCCGAAGAAGTAGAAGGACATGAATTCCTAATGACAAGAAGAGCATTGTTGAATGAAGAAGATGAACGACTTCAAAGAAAGAGATTATTCAAGACAAGATGAAAATGCGACGGGAAAGCTTGTAATTTCATCATAGATAGTGGAAGCATGGATAACTTGGTATTCAAAGAAATGGTGAGAAAATTGAACCTAGAAAGGAGGAAGCATCCGAAACCATACTGAATTTCATGGGTACAAGATAATCAAAAGCTTTTGATCAATGACCAATGTTTGGTAAAATTTAAAATAGGAGGATATTTTAATGAAATATTGTGTGATGTAAATCCCATGGATGCATGTCATATTTTCTTAGGGATACCTTGGAAGTATGATTAAAAAAAAATGCATGATGGTTGTGCCAATACATACACCATAACTAAGGACAGTGTGAAGCATAAATTGAAACCTTTGAAAGAAGATTTGGTTCAAGTTTGTGGTAATGCAAGAATTTGTTTAGTTGATGCAAGAAAATTTCTAGATGGTATGAGGCATGAGAAAGTTTATTTTAATTTGATTCCTAAAACTAATCGTGAAAATGTGGAAGATGTTCTTGTGGAGGTTGCAGATTTGTTACAAGAATTTACAAAAATTGTTTCAGACAAACCACCTGAGGGGCTGCCACCCATGAGGAAGAGAAGTCATCAAATTGATCTAATACCAAGAGAAAGTTTTCCTAAAAAATCATCCCATAGAATGTCTCTAACCGAGAGTGAAGAGTTGAACAAGCAAGTTCAAGAACTGTTGTGGAAAGGCTTGATTCGAGAGAGCCTAAGCCCATATGCAATGTTGACTATTTTGGCACCAAAGAAAGGAGGAGAATGGATGATGTGCATGGATTCAAGGGCTATCAATAAAATTACCATCAAATATTGATTCTTGCTACCTAGAATGGATGATATCATGGATTGTTTGAGTGGAGCTGAATACTTCACTAAGATTAACTTGAAGAGTGGTTATCATCAAATACGAATGCGAGAAGGTGATGAGTGGAAAACATTTTTCAATACCAAGGAAGGTTTGTATGAATGGTTTTTCATGCCTTTCAGACTAACCAGTGCAACTATTATGTTATGAGGTTGATGAATGAAGTACTGAAAGATTTTTTGGGCAGATTTTTTATTGTTTATCTAGATGATATATTGATATTTAGTAAGACACTAGAGGAGCATTTGACGCATATCAGATTTTTTTTAAAAGTTGAAAGAAAAGTTGTTCATTAACTTGAAAAGGTACAACTTTATGAAGAAGGAATTGGTATACTTGGGATTTTTGTTTTAGGAGAAGGTCTCAAGATGGACCCATAAAAGGTGAAAGCTATTTTAGAATGGACTACACCTAGAAGTGCTACCAAGGTGAGATCATTTCATGGTTTGGAAAGTTTTTACAGAATTTTTTTTAGAGGTTTCAGTAGTATTTGTGCACTGCTAACTAAGACCATGAGAGGAGATAGAGATTTCAAATGGACTATAGGGGAAGCAAGAAGTTTTAATTTTTTGAAGGCCAAAGTGACTGAACAACCTATTTTAGTACTTCCAATTTTTAGCAAGGTATTCCAAATTGATTGTGATGCGAGTGGTAATGCGATTGGAGATGTCCTAATCAAGAAGGTAAACCCGTTGCTTACTTTAGTGAGAATTTAAATGATGCAAAAATAAAATATTCAGTGTGTGATCAAGAATTTTATGCTATTTTGCAAGCATTGAAAAAGTGGAGACACTATCTTTTACCTAAGGAGTTTGTTTTATTTACTGATCATCAAGCACTTCAGTATTTGAGTAGTCAAGGGAAGCCATATCAAAGGTTTATGAAATGGGTAGATTTCTTGCAAAGTTATACTTTTTTTTTGAAACATAGGAGTGGGAAGTCTAAATAGGTTACATATGCTTTGAGTAGAAGGCAGGGTTTGTTGATTGCAATGCAGGTTGAGGTTATTGGATTCAATGAGTTGAAGGAGTTGTATGAAGAGGATCTAGAATTTGGAGAGGCTTGGAAGGCTTGCAAAGAGCCTATTTTTGGTGATAGGACCAAGTGGTTGGATTATTTAATCCAAGATGGTATGTTGTTCAAAGAATTGTTTTTCAGGGAAATAGTGAGATTGCATGGTCTTTCGAAGAGCATTATTTCCAATAGAGATACAAAGTTTGTGGGGTAGTTTTGGAGGACCTTATAGAAGAAGATGAATACTGATTTGAAGTTTTGTTCAACATACCATCCACAAACAGATGGTTAAACAAAGGTGGTAAAAAGAAGCTTGGATAATTTATTGAGATGCCTTGTTGGAGATAAGCCAAAAGGGTGGGATTTGATTCTACCTCAAGTAGAATTTGCATATAACAAATTTTTGAATAGAAGTATTGGTAAGTCCCCATTCCAAATTGTTTATGGAAGCAACACAAGATTTTTTTTAGACCTAAAAAAGATTGATAATGTTGACAAGAGTGCAGAATCAGAGGACTTTGCTAAACACATAAAGAGCATACATGAGGAGGTATGAAATCAGGTCAAACCACAATAGTGGTTTACAAATTTTATGATGAAGGAAATTTGATTTTTCTTCCTCTCCCCATACTCAATGGGTTCGGTCGAACTCTATAGTTCGGCTGAACAACCTTTTATGTTTGACTGAACATATGTGTTCGATCGAACCATTCGTTCAACCGAACCCTAAAATGCAAACAAACAAAATTAATATTTTAAGGGGTTCGGTCAAACATGGGTTCAACCGAACCCCCTGAAATAGGGCATAAAAAAAAATCTAAAATTGTCACTATCATTTTTCTCTTTTTTCTGCTTTCCCTGAGCTCTGTGCATGCAACGAACGTCAACATCAAACGGCGAACGGAAAACTTGACTTCATCTCTCCACAGTTCATCAACCTGACTTGCATATCTCACCAGGTTTGTCAAATTCAAATTTGATAGACTTCAAAATGCGTTTGTTTGTTAAATTTCTAAACCCTAAATGTGAAATTTTTCAAATTTGTTGATTTGAAACTGTAGTTGTTTGAAAGTTTCTAAAGCCATTTCAACATACACTATTTCTATGATACATTTCTACTCTGTCAAAAAATTAACATGCCATGTCTATGCTTCCACATTTTGCATACATTTATACCTGGGCACCTCCAATTTATTTGAGGCATTATATCAAACAGTTCATGGTAATTTTTGACGAAGTATGATAGAAATAGTGTTTCCGTTGTATGCACCCTATATCAAACAATTCATTAACAAATTTATTTGAGGCATTATATCAAACAACTCATTGTAATTTTTGATGGAATATGATAGAAATAGTGTTTCCATTGTATGCACCCTATATCAAACAGTTCATTAACAAAATTATTTGAGGCATTATATCAAAAACACTATTGGAAATTTATTTGAGGCATTATATCAAAAACACTATTTCTATCATACTCCGTCAAAAACACTATTGGAAATTTATTTGAGGCATTATATCAAATAGTTCATTAACAAATTTATTTGAGACATTATATCAAACAGTTCATGATATAAAGTTTAGGGTGCATACAATGGAAACTTGGATAAAATTCTTCATATTTTTCCTTTGAGTCTTATGACATTACTCCAAAAATGGTTGGTGAACTAAATGTATGAATCGCATTATGGTTTCACATTATGGTTCTTAGATCATGATCTTCACATTATATACATTTTACATAATGGTTCATCTTATTATGTTTTACAATATATACATTTTACATCATGCTTTCACATTTTATAAATAAAAATTCTTGAAGCTAATTAAGGCTTTGAGTTGGGAAACTTTAATATTATTGCTCACTCTTAATCTATAAAAAATGAATTAATTTAATTATTTTTGGTTCAATAAGGTAGTTGGGAATGGTGGATTGAATAATTAGGGATTTACAATGGTTTTTTCATTAGTGGGTATGGATAATTTGTTACATGGTTTCAACTTAATTTTTTGTTTTGTGAAATTTGGATTGGTCTTTGTTTTTAATTAATTGAATAAATTAGAGGAAAGAAACTAGATTGTTTGAATGAAATGTATAATAAAATAGTTCTATTAGGATTAGAAGGAATGAAGGTATTATTAAATTTTCTATTTTACAACTCAAAAGAGAATAAAGAAAAGGGTGTGCCTTGTTTGTTGTTAATTTTTATTTAGTAAAAGTGAATGAGAACCATTCAAATGAAAATAAACCTCCATTACAAAAGTCTTAGGATGTCTAAATCCTAGAATGAATTCCTCATGTTTCCTCCTAAATGGGTGTTTTATTTTTTAATAGAGTTCATGCATGAATTAGCCCCTATATCTAGAGATCCCTATCAAACAAACACTTCATATTTGCATGAATTAAAGGATTGAACCTAAATGACATTTTAAAGAAAGGATTTATATGTTCTAGTGTCTTGTCATGGGATGCTCTAACTATTTTTATGAAAAAGAAAGATAAGACACTTTTCCAAGTTGTCTTGATTATGTGTGTTCAATAAATAAACAATTAACATTAATATTCACCACCTAAAATAGATGACTTATTTTACTAATTGAGAGGGGTGGCCATATTTTAAAAAATAGGTCTAATATTCAATTACAATTAGCAAAGAATAAAGGAGGAATACATTCATAAAACTACATTTAGAACTAGGTATAGGACATCAAAATTATATGTTTGAGGCAATGCATATAAGACACCCATATACAAAATAGTACAAAAGAAAGAGAAAAAATGTAAAGAATGTGTGCTTGTAATCTATACTTGAGAGCATTAAAATTTTGAAATTAAACATAAAGAATAATAGGATTTATAAATTAAATACATGAGGCTATTATATAATATCAAAAAAGACTATTTTAAAGTTTAAATTATTTATATTTTAATTTTAGGGTAAATACTTTTGGTTGAATTAGAATTAGAAATTTTGAAAGGGCCCCACCCTTTTACAAAGACCAATAAAGAGACAAAAAATGATCAATCATATTGGCATGGAACAACAACAAGAAAAATATAGTTGTAAGTTAGAAAAATAACATCCAATTAGAAATACTCCACCAATAGTGGCAATGTATCTAATAAAGAGGGTCATTTTCCCAAAAACATTAGTAGATCTATCATTTCACAACTTGAATCCAAAATTCTTCAAGGAACTATATCTTATTGTGAACCTTATCCTTTTCCATGAATTCAAACCTAGTTCAGGTTTGTAATGGAGTTTCCATCTTTAGTTTCCAAACTTGAGACCAAAGGGAATAAAGGGTTCCTATAATCTTCTAAACTTGAACCTTCTTCATATTTTTAAATTATTAGAAGAAATTCCAAGAGGTGAATGTTGCAATTCAAGAGAATGGTAGAGGCAATGAACTCCAACTAATCCATCTGTAACATGATTCTTGTCTCTACCAATCTCCTCTAAATTTCTCTTGACAAGACCTTCTAAATTAGTCATGTCTACAAGAGGACCAACCACCCCTCGATTATGCTCAAAGGGAGTCTCAACCAAATCCTAAGGTAAACAAGGCTTCCATCTCATCCTTATGCATTTTGTTCAACCTTTCCTTCCTCTAAAATTCCTAAACCTATAAAATACATAGCTATCTACACATGACAACATGGTGAAAACAAAAGAAAATCCTATAGCATGACATGTTGAACCCAAATAACCAAATTCAAAAATAATTTATTTTATAAGTATAAATAGTTTGATGGTAGAAACTTTATACATATAAAAATATGATAAATGTGTGATTATTTTTCTTTCCACTCTATATAAATTTTTTTATGTGCTTGGCTATATAATTGAGATGATTCACTCATAATGTAATGATAAAAATTTAGTATGTATGAAAGAAATATTTTTGAGACATCAAACTACCATTCTACATAACTCTCACATGGAAATAAGAATATTATTTTATTTTAACTAAAGAAATTGTGTGTACTCTATCTTGAAAATTACTAATTAATTTGGAATTATATACTTATAATTTAAAATAAGAGCATCCTTTGTAACATGTAATAGATAGGTTAATTTTAATGAAATAAAATATGTTTTTATATTAAGAAAAATTTACAAATATATGGAACTCATACATTGAGAAATTGACTAAGATGTAACTCTCTATGAGAATTAAGATGCTTGAATAATTTATATACCTTCTTTCAATAATTAACATTAGAAATTAATACTTGGCTCATATTGTATACCCACCTCCCAATGGTCTTGGAATGGATGCATTTAGATGGAGAAGGATTTCAAAAGGCTCATGGTACTTGTGGACCCCTCAAGGCATGATATATAACACATGAACTTTATTTATGAAATTTGGTCTTTAGTTGTTGGCTTCTAGTATGAATGTTATCTATAAGGTGGAATTCTTAGTTGAGACTCTCAATCTTCCATTGTTGGTTTCTAGTGTGATTATACAATATGCTAGCCAAACTGTATTAATTTCTAATGCTAATTATTCAAAGAAGGTTTTGTTTCATAAGAAGAGACCTATGTTGACATATTCCAAGGCATGTTATTATCCACAATGCATGACACTTCTTCACATCTCTACCAAGTTCTGAAAAAATATAGATATGCCATTTCCATGGAGGAGATTGATGATTTAAAAAGAAAATATCATGCCATTTCTTTCTTGAGAAGTCATGTTTGCATTCATGATTTACAACTTCCATCTTCATCCAAAAAGAAATTTTGTTATCGTTATGTGCCTGATATTAAAACAAATCAAAACCTTCATTTGAGAATGATCGCCAACACAAAGGTAAACGAGTGGAAACAAAAGCTTCGATTAATATGGCTTTCCCAACATGTTGGCAGTGGAAAATTTGCATAAGTGGCTTCCTAGCTTATCAGGTCTTATATTTAGTGATAAGGTTTGTAATCTCTCCATTGTGTTATATTGGGTCAGACTATATCTAGTATGATGTCTTCTTTTTTGGT